>VONZ01000892.1:0-296176 GCA_012976165.1 Labeo catla | reverse complement strand
TTGAATTAAATTTAGTATATATCATATACTATTACACACGATTAAAATATGTTTTGTACGAAAACTAGATAATTTTTTTGCGTTCACATTGCAAAAATCCTAATACAAGCGCTTTTGTTAATGCAAGATCATTTTTTTCCTGCCTGCCTGGATATTGTAATGGCTTTGCAAGCTTAACAGAATTACAAAAGCAAAGTGTATTTACATACAACCAAAAATTAACATTCACTTCAGTGGTATAAGATGATTGGATGCTTTCAATTGATTTCCTGTTGAACTGTCACCATAAAAATATAGTGAACTGAGCAACAAACTATCATAATGCACAATGTTTCCATCTAACATTCATTCTGAGGTGCAGTTCGTCGTTTTAATGGAGTGTTGTCTAGTTAGCAGTAAACCGGTTACCTCACCTGAATATGTTCGTAGATTTGTGTTGGATGTTATCTGGAATGGAAATATTAATATTTTTATTAGAAACATCATATTTTCTTCGCTTATTTCAGTTAATGTCATAAAACTAGCGAGCTAAGCCAGTAGCAGTACTGACAATGTCGCATAAACATGGCTGAAGGCGCGAAAAGCGGATGAAAAGAAAAACCGATTCAGTTGAGCGAGTCATTTACGTTGGAAGCGCTCCGTTTAATTCAAACTCGTGGATTCGATCATTCAGTTCAAGCGATTCACTAGCAAAAAAACAAAAAAACTAAAAAAAAATCAAAAAAAATCAAAAGAGCTTTTCATTTTCGATTGAAACTCTCCTAATCACCATTGCGTCGCAAAATGACTCATTGTTTCGAAGCGTTCCAATCGGATCGTGAATCATGACTCATTTCATTCAGCCCGGAACTTCAGAGCGGGATCGTGAATCATTTCGCGAAAATAATCGTTTTTTTTATGTAAAATCAATTTTTAACTCGATTTTGGGGTGAAATATGACAGCTGCTGTGAAATTCAGCAGCTTGCCTGTCTTCACATAATTTAAGTGATCATCCGATCATGTTCAATTTCCATCTTTGTAATGTTGGTGTTTGAGTTTCAGTAAGTCACTTTTATAGAGTCAGTTTATTAAGGGCCCTGTATAAACCGAGAATCCAGTGTTTGGTCCTTAATCAATCGCTCTATTAAAACATATGGTACCTGATGCCTCATAACTGCTGTTTATAAACCTGTTTCCTATTCCCAGACATAAATAGTCTTGTGTAGAACAGTGAACTTTAAGAGTATTAGTGGCCTTTTTATTACACCAGGACAGTGCACGTGTCTTAAAGGTTACATGGCTCAGATCTGGTAAACATGACAATTTTTTTTTTTTTCTGAATCATTGTATTTGATGACTTCTTATTAATGTAGTGCATCTGTTTTATCTCCAGCCATCAACAGCTGTGAAGTTTTTGACTACAGAAAACAGTATAAATACAATGCATACTAGTACTGTGTTGTAATGGCAGTACACTACATTGGCAGGTGTTTTATTTTAAAGAGCTTCTGCAGTTAACTAAACTTAACACCTTATTTGTTATTGCATTACAGCGTCTTGATGATGATAGGTGTAACCCTGAAAGGACATGCTTAATGGTGACGTAGCTGACAAGTTTTTCTGTTGCCTAAATACGATTTTAAATTCTCACTTTCTTTTCAGCATCTAATTGTGCTGTATAATATCAGTGAGGTATAGTATGTCTCCTGTTGTACAGATGAAGCATAATGCCAAATACAGAACACGTATGTTGTATAAATGGATGCGTTGTACAGATACGGCTTCTGAATTTATAGTTTCCTGGTTGATTTCTGTAAATAAATGTATTTTTTCAATGCTTGACTGTGTATGTTGGGCAGTTTGATTGAGATTTTAACTTGAACTAAAAACCATGAGGATTTTAAATAGGCCTACATTTTTCTTAGCTTCGAGGTAAAGCATGTGATCTCATAAAATGAGTATCATTTTTGTGTCTCTTCTGTTTTCAAGCTTTGTCTTTATGGCAGCAGTATATATAAACAAATTAATGGGAGTAGAACACCTTTCAAGATGTAAGACATCTTTGAGACCATTGAAAACAAATGTGACCCTGGACCACAAATCACGCGGATCATGAATCATTTGTTTTAGATCGGAACTTGGGAGCGCGGATCGTGAATCATTTGATTCAGATCGGGACATTGGATCGCGAATCATTTGATTCAGATCGGGACATCGAGCGCAGGTCGCGAATCCTTCGTTTTAGATCCACGACCAGGGAGCGGATCGCGAATCATTTACTTCAGATCGGGACATGAAGCGCGGACCACAAATCATTTGTTTTAGTGAACTTGGAGCTGATGGCGAATCATTTGATTCAGATCGGGATATTGGATCGCGAATCATTTGATTCAGATCAGGACCTCGGGTAGCGGATCACTGATCATTTGGTTTAGATCCGGAACCTGGGGGAGCGGATCGCAAATCATTTGATTCAGATCCGGGACATTGGATCGCTGGCGAATCATTTGATTCAGAATCGGGACATCAAGCGGACCAAATCATTTGGTTTTAGGTCCGGAACTTAGAGTAGCTGATCGCGAATCATTTGATTCAGATCGGGATATTAATCATGAATCATTTGATTCAGATCGGGACCTCGGCCCGGATCACTAATCATTTGGTTTAGATGAACGGGGCGGATCGCAAATCATTTGATTCAGATCGGGACATTGGATCGCGAATCATTTGATTCAGATCGGGATATCGGAGCGCGGATCGCGAATGATTCGTTTTAGATCGGAACTTGAGAGCGCGGATCGCGAATTATTTGATTCAGATCGGGACGTCGGAACGCGGATCATGAATCTTTTGATTCAGATCAGGACTTCCAATCTTTTGGACCTTTTTTTTGGTTTTTTATTAAACAGTACAAAACATCAAACCATTAAGGCAGTACAGTTATAAACAGGGGGAAAGGAAAAGAAAAAAGAAAGAAAGAAAGGAAAAGAAAAAAGAAAGAAAGAAAGAAAAAGAAAGAAAACACAAATACAAATCCTTTAAGAAAATTAACCATTATAGTAAAAGTGTTGTAAACATGCTTTTCCCCACTCTCTCTCTTGATATAACCAGTTTTACTACAATATGTAATTAAATTCATAATTTTCATGAAATGTTTTTTGTGAAATTTCGTGAAGAATTGAGAAGTTGAGCAAAAGTACAAATTATATTTAAGGCAGAATATTCCTTTAAGTACTGCTTATATTTAAAAATCCATTTTTCAAACATTTAACAGGTTCAAGAATCTCCAAAGACAAATTTTCAGTGCAGATCAAAAAAGACAAACGCAACACAAATGAGTTCATACAATTGTTTAATCATCATCAAACACAGAAAGCTCTCCCACAGATACACATTCCCAGATTCACTTCAAAACCACCTAATAAACATGAGATCTCAAATGATGAACCTCTTCTTCCTCATGACTGCGGTTCGGTATATACAAGTCCATTCCTTGGATTTGGAACAGAATGTAGCATCATTTTAGACTCATTCATGCAGAGTAACTCATTAAATCCTGCTCTTCTAGATTTCTTTACTCTAATATTCTGCCTACTGTTCACCACAGTATGAGCAAAACACATGTGACATCAGGTTACAGGAGATGGTGAGAACCACAGACATTTGCTGCAGTCACTGACCTACAGAACTCAGAGCTGATTCCAGAACAGTTAAAGGGATTTGGGGTGCAACAAATGCTCTGATTGCATGTGAAATGCATCTTTGGGTTTTAAAGTAATCTAGAAGTTCACCCCCACCCGCAAAATTAAAATAAATTCAATGAAGTGTCATTTACTCACACTCAAGTTATTCCAAACTGGTATTTTCTTTATTTTATATACACAAAAAGATCCAAGTTGCTTTTTCCACAAAATAAAAGCATTCAGTGACCCAGAGCCAAATAAATGATATCTCATACAAAAATAAAAACACTTTCATCATTAACTCACCTTTATTTCGTTCCAATCCTGTATGACCTTCTTCTGTGAAACATAAAAGATGATATTTATATGATGATATAACAAAAGACGATATTTTGAGAAATGAAAGTCAGTGGGGTCTAAAATGTACAGGTTTGGAATGATACGAGGATGAGTAAATGACAATTTTAACTGTGGAGTTAATATCCCTCAAAATAAAAAGGCCATGAAGTACCAAATGTGTTTTCCATATAAAGGGTTGTGCAATAATCCAAAATAATTTGAAGCCATGAGACAGATTTGTGATGAACCGACATCAAATTTAAATTATGGAAGGGAAAAAAATCCCTGAATCAAATGCTTTACGATCCACGCTCCGAAGTTCTGATCTAAATCAAAACCATTTGACTTAACTTGGAACTTCGCATATCATAAATAATTTGATTTAGATCGTTACTTCAAATCACACTGCAATAATATGATTTGAATCATTCAATTTGCAAAATGATTCACAAACCAGTTGATCCAAATAAAATGATTCGCAATATGCAAAGTCCCCATCTGAATCAAATGATCCACAATAAGTGAAGCTCCGACCTAAACCAAATGATTCACGATACGCCATTTAAAGTCCCGATCTATATCAAATGATTGACAAACACTCCGAAATCCCGATCTGAATCAAATGATTCACGCTGCACGATTTGAAGTCCCGATCCAAGTCAAACGATTCGCGAACACACTCTGAAGTCCCGATCTAAATCAAATGATTCATGATACACGATTTGAAGTCTCAATCAGAAACAAATGATTTGCGATACAAGCAGTTGAAATTTAAAAATGAATGGATTTTTAAAATTTAATCTAGCTTTTGCTAGTGAATGGCTTAAAATTAATGATTGAAGTCACGAGTTTGAATCAGTCGGAGCAGACTGATTTGGTTAATCTGTTGTTCTTTTCACATCACTGTCAGCACTACTACTGGCTTAGCTTGTGTCAAAAAGCTTAAATGTCACAAAGCTATCAAATGGCTTTAAAAGACTTGAAATACAAAAGCACAACTCATATGGACTATTGTTTTTTTTTATGCTGTTTTTAAAGTTTGACATCACTTTAATGCATGGAAAAGTTGCCAAACTTCTTTTTCCATAAAAGAAAATGTCATACAGGATTGGAATGCAATGAGAACCAATAGAATTACTAAAAATGTACATTTTTGAATGAACTATTCTGAACCATTTCTTCAAATTCAAAAACAAAAACCACCAAAACCAATGCAGTGAGATGCCTGAGAATATTCATCTTGGTGGTACAGAACAAACTCATCTAAGAGGCTGATATCAGTTTGTTTTGCTGAGCATGAAACAGTATTCATTATTTTGATGGACACGGCAGGATGGTCGTCGAGTTTCTAAAAAATGCAGCATACAGTCGATTTGATATGCCTGAGTAAGTCCAGAATAAATCTCAGCACTAGAAACACAAGTGATGGTGAAGACTTGGCTCGAGACGAGGCTAACACACACCTGAGATGAGGACACACATGGATTACAGACCGACATGACGTTCCTGCATGAGTGCAGGTAAATTACAGCCTTCAAACACATCACAGGAGGGTTTTCTGAGCACAGACCAAGTCTACTTCTCGTCTAATCTGTTTCTCGGAACCAAGCTATAGAGTTTAAGACACTAGTCATAGGTCCTCTAAGTCACATTATTGCTTGTGAGGAGTGCATAAATCACAAGTCAAGACATCAGAAGTAAAACAAACCCAGTTAAAGGGATTTCAGAGTCGGTTTCTCGCAACAACTCCTGAAATGTTATCATGTGGGTATCAATATATGGGCAAGTTGGACCAAACTAAACATCTTGAAAAAGACAATCTGCATCCTTCAACGTATGTGTGGAAAATTGTTCGGAAAAAAAAAACAAAAAAAACAAAACAACGGTGCATAAACTTTTGCATTCAATTGTGTACTTAAAATTCAAATAGAAAAAAAAAAGTTTTAATGCATTTAGATAATTCATGTTTCAAGTGGAATTTATATTATGACAGTTTTGCAGAACAGGGTTTCAGGTACATTATAAATCGGACAAAGTAACTTAAATAAACAAATGAAAATGATATTAAAAATTGTTTATTATGATATTTCTTCAACCGCAAATAAAATCACGTCCATCAAGTTAACCACCTTGCATTTACAACACTATCCTTAAAGATAAAACTCTGCCAACATGCACAGAAACTAAAAACAACTCAAAGCAAATTGTTTAAATTAAAATTTAAAAAAGGTGCCAGAAAACCTGATCACTGATTAAAATCATCTTAAGGCCAATATTTCATTTCAAGAGAGACTTATCTTGATAAATTACACAACAGCCTCTCCATATGGTTTCTCATGGTTAACACTGGTGTAAGTGAAAAGAAACAGCATTTTGAAATGAACCCGAACAAATGAACAAGTGTCGTCGTGGCCATCGAGTGATTCCTATATTATATAGGGATACAAATGTCCTGACAGAAGCAACATGAAACACATTGTTTGTTTTTTTTGTATCTATGAAATATTGGGTGTGCATGTCTGACGCAGAGCACAACTTAAAAACGTTGTAAGCGGCACCATTGTGGCCTGCCTGCTTACACGCACACACAAACACACACTCACGCACAGACAACGGCATTACTGGCTCCATATTTGGGCGTCTCTGACAATCCCATGATGCTGGTCACAGTTTGGCAGCCATGAAATTGATGTGAGGTTTGGTGAGAGGGAACAGCGGCAGACTTCTTTTGAATTCAGTCATATCCTGAACCAGTGATGGCTGAAACACAAAGTAACACAATGAATGATTGTTTTTTGAAGAAAAGGCAAGGAGAGCTTGGCCATGTAAAACTAAGGCTGGGCTGCACTAAGGTAGGGCTGTGAGATAATGAGGATATAATTTTCCTCGATAAAATAATAAGAGTATGATAAATGTTTAATATAAAGTTTATGTGCCAAAAGTGGAACGAAACAGTGCTACTCATTTGAACAGAGCCACACAAACCACTAAAGAATACTGTGAAAAACAGACAACTCTCTGATTTCAATTAGTTTAAAGGAGAAAGGGGAAACAGGAGAAACACTGTGTGCAACAATACAGTCAGAAGACTTTTCAGTCTGCAAATCGCCATCATTTACCATGCATTTACTGTACTGACACTAACTGCACAATGGGGTTGTGGCAGAAATGTGGGATATTCATATCAAATTTTAATATATTAAATGTAGACGGGTTTTAAATCCATTAAAAGGGAGTAATGCATTTGAGATTAAGATTGGAGTGTATTTAGTAGGGATGCAACTACATAAAAATCTCAAGGGTACAATAAAACCTCTACTAGTGAAATGCTGTAATCATTAAAATGTTGGGAATTACGTGAATGTGAAAAAGCAAAACTGGTAACCACTGCATTCCCAAATGTGTGCTAAAATAAACGTTTTCTGCATTCACTGTAAACTAAGCCACTCTGAGGCATGGAAAACACTGGATCATGAGCTATCATGGATCACCTAAACGAAGTGCGTGCTTTGCTTTGAAACAGCGAAAACAGACTTGAAGGGATTAAGCCATATTGTGCTTTCAGTTTTGGTTTGACATTGTGCCAAAGCATAATGGGCCAAAACACTACTTTAAAGACCTTTTATTTTGGAATAAGAAGTTTAACAATATTTTTAAAAATCTACACTTTTTTTGACTTATTTTTTTCATACAGTCATGTGACCATGAGACAATCTGCAATCGCAATACCACGATATCGATAATACAGTTACATTAGGGCTGGGCGATAAAACGATAACGATATGTATCGCGATAAACACGTGATCGATATCAATAAAAAATGTGTTGGATAAAATGTTCGATATTTTTTATTCTTCTGTGTCGGAAGAAAACAGAGGTTGCGAAGCAAGTTTGGTTGCATTAACAAAGGCACTCGCTCTCTGGTAACCTAGCAACGTAGGGAGTGACACGCTAACAGCCAATCATGCAACAGTATCAACTTTCGTTGCGCCATATCGTTGTCTCGTGCTGGTCTGCTGGATTCCTCTTCATAAGCAGAAAATGAGTGCCGCAGCGAGCGAGGAAATTTTAAATAAAAGAGGAAAAGTCAGCTCGCCAGTATGGCAGTTTTTTGGATATTATAAGTCTGACCGTAGTCAGACCAATGTCGTCTGCAAATTATGCAAGACCGTCGTCCCCGCCAAGACTGGTAATACCACGAACTTGATGAACCACCTTAGCCGCGCTCACCAAGATTTTTGACCGATTAATACAATCAGTTAAACGGTTTAAAAGGTCTTTTTTCAGTTATTAATCAAAATATTTTAAAACGTTTTTTGGATGGTTAAAGTAAAATGAAATTGCATTTTTGAGAGAAAAAAGATAAATCGCGTAGGCCTATAACGTTAAGTCGTATTTTATTATTACATACAGAAAGACACCAGGTCGCGAAATATTTACAGTACACTATAAACACAGGCTAGGCTATTTTAGTTCCCCTCACTCCACAAAAATAATTTCAATTTAACAGTATTTAGAAAAGAACAAAAATGAAAAATATAAGAAGCTAGGGGACAAGCAAAAACGAAACCATTTAGGGTAAAGCGAAACTGAAACTAACATTGGGTCTCTCACACGACACAAATCCAATGTCTCTGTATTCAAGATGTATTTGAATGCTAAAATATTATTTATTATGTAAACCTGGTTTTGTACTTCTCGCATTACAATATCCACATTTAAAAAAAATGTTTGGAATAATATCACGGCAGTACGTTGATAACGATTAAGCAGTGTGATTATTTATTTTTTTTCCCCATATGTTTGGCTGATTGTGCGCGCGTGCGGCGCCGGCGCAATCACTTTATTTTTTTCCTTCTAACAGGGGAAACAACTCTTTACAGATAATCGAAACTGTAAACGGTTTGCTGTTTGTAAAATAAAGAAAAATAGGATGCCGCTTTCAGCCGTCTTCCTTTCGCGCAGCACAAAATGTACCAAAACTCTGCATGCTAGCTACTTGTTGCACTTTTTTTGTTTGTTTGTTTGTTTTATTAAGTAAAAATATTTATCGTGTAGGCCTATTCATTCATTATATATAAATATAGCCTAGCTTTATAATGTTTTTCTCCATTCGCAGAGGCGCTGCAGGTGGTGCGACGTGTCCATGTGAATCCTCATGTTCTGTTGTTTGCTGCTTTTTGCGCATGTAAAATTAATCCCGGTAAACAAATGTTGGTATTTTAACGAGTCACAGACACTTATCCTTTCTAAAATAATTAAATTCTAATTTTAAAAAATCTTGTCGGTCGGTTAACGGTTAACAAGCGTCGGCTGTCGGTTAGACATTTCTGTCTTAATAACTGAGCGGATTATAATCAGAGGAAGGTTAAGTTTAAAATAAAAATGTTTAAATGTAATATTTTCTTCTCCTGGTCCTTATTTTAAATGGGTCATAAAAAATATCAATAATTATCGATATCGATCGATATGAAACACTGATATCGTGATACAGTTTTCAGCCATATCGCCCAGCCCTAAGTTATATCCCCCGTTTTTTGTACAAATACCTAAAAACCATACAGTTATATTTTTACGATGATATTGAGGTGCTATATACATCGCTGTTACTGTGATTACCATGATCTAAAACGCATGCTACTATGGAAGACCAATGGTTAATTGTAATAAAACAAGCAGTCAGAATTACTAAATGTTTAAAAAGGTTGTTACAATTTTTACTGACTTTACTGATATTTTTTGATAATGAACAAATGTACATCTGCATCCTAACTCAAGCTACTGTCAAATGTGCATTTCTAGGAGGAATACGTTTTCAAAAGAAACTATACTCATTTATTTGATAAAACATACAGTAAAAACATGAATATTGTTAAATTATAATTTAAAAATCATTTTAAAATGCATTTTTTTCCCCTGTGATGCAAAGCTAAAATATCAGCATCATTACTCCAGTCTTTAGTAAATCATATTAATATGCTAATTTGGTGCTCAAGAAATATTCGTATTATCAATTTTAAATACTTAATATTTTTACGGAAACTGATACATTTTTCTACATTCTTTGATAAAATGTTGAACAACATTTATTAGAAGTACAAAAACAGAAGTTTCTGAAATGCCTTTACTGTCATTTTTTGATTTAATGCATCCTTGCAAAATTTAAATATGAATTTTCCCCAAGCTTTGAATGGTAGAGTACAACAACATCTGATATTTGTCTTGTGCATTTTTGCCAATGCAAATAATCCACCATTGCATAAACTGTAGATATACATCAATGCAGTACCTGAGGAAGTGAGGGGGCAGGAGCCAGATTGACATCATTTTGAGCAGGAAATTCTCCAACCAGTGGACCTGCAGTAAATACATGGTAAAAATAAATGAATCTGCCTTGCTACATCAGTCAGTCCAATCAGAACATCTCAACCTGATTGTGTCAGTACTCACAGGAGTCCATCTCTCTGGACAACACATGCACAGACACTTTGTGTCTTCTGGGGGCATCAATGGCCAACAAGTCCTGGAGGAAAACAGACATGATGATTAAACTACAAGACAAGAGGAGGAATCGAATTTTTGGAGATCTGAAGAAAAATTAGTGTTTGCAGGGGCTGTGCTTTATTAATAGTCAATTTAATTAAATTAAGCGCTCAAAACATTTAACATGCACAACTCAATCATTTTTTCAACAATAGCAGCATAAAATGTGCCATCTAAAAAAAAACTAATATGCTAATATTATATATTTTTAATATAAATAATAAATCTCCTTCCAACCTTACAGGATGTTTAAGTACGTAACTGACAGCAAAGGCCTGAAATATTTGCAAACGCTGTTGAGACTGGCCCTGTTTTGCATGCATTTGCATACTGAAATGTGACTGGTCTATTTATCAAGCATCTGCCTTTACAAGGCAAAGACGGTGTACATTGTATGCAGACTCTCAGCCATCCTGAAAAGACGTGCGAGAGTTATGAAAATGTCATTTACACCGAACCAAAGCCATAATCCTAACATTTTCTTCTGGAAATGCAAATCTAGTTATGATTATACTACAAGAAACCGCATCTGTTTCAGTGTGTGACAATGTAATCAGATCATTACCAACCCTGTAAAACTGCATAATGTGTTCCTTCGCCAGTGTCTTCAGGTAAGCTACTTCAATATTATCTAGAGCAGACAAGAAAATTAAAGTCAGTGATATTAAAATTTTATATGCTTGATGCTAACATGAGTTCATTTCAACAGCTGATCGGTGACTCTCACCCCTGTCAAAGTTGTACTGTTGGGAGATGATTTCTCCCCAGTACTTGGCGCATTCAGCCGCCAGCTTCTTGGGTTTGTCGAGACGGCGAATAGCCAGTGCCTGGATGTGTTTCTGAAACGCTTCCTCCCCCATCTCCTCCACGCTCTTCTCCATAGTCTTGAGGAAGGCCTCCACTCGAGACTCCAGGTAGTGAGGAGCTTTTTCAGACTGGATGATGAAACGCAGGCCCTGCACTCCATTGGCCCTGCGAGGGCCGCTGAACACTATGTAACCTGGTTGGACAGACAGAGAAAGAAACAAAACATGTTCTTAAGAGCAACAGGAAGTATTAAAGAAGTCCACTTCCAAAACAAAAATTCACATATAATGTACTCCCCCCGTTGTCATCCAAAACAGTCCAGGACTGAGTCCAGAGTAAGACAAGACGAGTGTTTGGCATTAAAAAGTATATAAATTGTATTATTTTTATTAAAATAACCAATCATTACGCTAGATAAGACCCTTCTTTCTTGGCTGGAATCGTTTAAAACCGCATTTGGGATCATTTGAACCCGCATTTAAACTGCATTTTGGAAGTTCAAACTCGGGGCACCATATCAGTCTATTATATGGAGAAAAATGCTGAAATGTTTTCCCCTCAAAAAACTATTTCTTTACGACTGAAGAAAGAAAGACATGAACATGGATGACAAGGGGGTGAGTACATTATATGTGAATCTTTGTTTTGGAAGTGGACTTCACCTTTAAATACATTTGAGGTATATTTATACTGGTCCAGTCATAAAACTGATGGACAAAATTTGAATTTCCACACACAGCTAAAAGCATTTCTCTTGAGTGTTTCTGTTACCCAGCTGTTCTTTGGTGCGTAGCGTGTTGAAGCATGGCTCAGAGATGATTTGACACAAGAGCTCCAGCAGCATGTTCTCGTGGGTGTTCTGCATGTCAGTCTGATAGTAAATCTCGATTCCACAGTTATTATGAACCTCGTTCCTCTGCTGGTAAACATACCAACCACCTGATAACCACAGAGAACTGGACTTAAACACAAGAACCGTGACAAACACACAAAACACACACACACACACACACACACACACACACAAATATCATAGACCTCAAATTACACACTACAGATTCAGGTCTAATACCAGTATTATTTTCTACGTTCCTATGAATAATTGAATAACGTACAATAAACTGTATTAAACCCCAATTTTGCCGTTGCTATGAAGCACACTAGCTTATAGATAACCTTAAGGCTAACATATTCATACTAAAAGCAAAACCACAACACACTATTATAAACTGGTATGAAAGTTTAGATTTTGTTTTAGATTGTGAAAAGTCTGAAGGAACTTCCAATATTAACTTTTATATTAGAGGCTGTATATTAACAAAATATATTAAAAATATCAGGTCAGCAAGTTTATTTATTTATTGTTTTGAGAAATTCAATTTTTTTTTCAGCAAGGATGCATTAAATTGACCTAAATTTACATGGTCACAAAATATTTCTTTAAATACAGTTCTTTTGAACATTCCATTCCTCAAAGAATCTTTAAAAAAAAAAAAATTGGATCACAGTTGCCACAAAAATAAGCAGCATAACTAATTTCACCATTGACAAATGCTTCTTAAGCATCAAGTCATCATACTAGAATGATTTCTGAAGGATCATGTGACACTGAAGACTGAAATAATGATGCTGAAAATTCAGCTTTGTGACACAGGAATAAATTACATTTTACAATTTATTCAAAACAAAAACTGTAATTTTAAGTTGTAATATTATTTTACAATATTACTGCTTGTACTGTATTTTTTTTTGATTAAATAAATGCAGTCATGGTAAACGTTTTCAACTACACTAAAAATTTCTTACCAACGCCAAACATTTGAACAATAGTGTATATTATATATATGTGAATACAGAGCTCAGAGCTAGAGAACAGCATTTGTAAGACCACCTCAGATTTTGCATAGGAGTTTATGGTGCGAAGCACTTACCATCAGGTACCTGCACTTCCCTGTAGCGAATTAGCTGACTCGGTAGGAGGGGTTTAGTGTGAGCATGCTCAATGAGAGTGTCCTCCAACATTTGCATCATGCCCAGAGCAGACTGGAGGCAAACAGACAGACAGTTAGACAGACTGAAATGCTCATATGACATAACATGATCTTGCAAGCAGGGTCAGAAATTAACTTTTCCCATTGAGGGGCAATATTTGCCCCCCGGAATAGATTTCGAGAGGGCATTTTTTATAAATCACCTTATTATTATAAATCACCATACTATGTTTTCGATTCATTTTGGGCACGTTACATTTTGGCTTCATAGACATGTCAGTCCACGAGGTTAGCCTAGTCTAGCACAAGTTATGCAAAAAGGTACAAAATGAATCTTTTATTTATATCGTTTTTGCAGAGTGTTGTCTATGATGAGGGTTTTTTTGGAATTTGTGAGTGCACAAATCAACAATGCTCCAGCGTCTAAGCAGCTTTGATTGGCCAATGCATTCCTAGATTCAACAGAAATACGTTTGATTGGTTATAAGGCTCAATGTTGCACAAAACAGTGCATAAAAGCAATTGGATGCCGTGTGAATTAATCTAAATGTAATTCCACAAATTGACACTTTTCATTAATTTTCACGTTTTATTTTAAAATCGCGACAGCCGCAATCGTTTCGTTTTTGTTTATTTATGCAGGGACATTTTTTTGCAGATTTGTATTTAATTTAGAGGTAATTTAAACGTATTTTCGTGGCATTTTTGTCACAAGCCCTTGTTAATTTCCAACCCTGTTTGAAAGTAAAATTTAGCATTACACCACATTTTGTCAATGTGTGAGCTAATTCAATTAATTTACAAGTGTACAAAAGAACAAAGCAACTCAAAAATGTGTCAAACATGTCTCATATGGTTCATAGTTTCAGCCTGTCTAGAGACAGACCTCTTACTCCCCACCTGCCTCTTCTGTACGTCATCAAGGAAAAATGCTTTTCATACAAACCTGTTTGGTGATGTTGCCATGCAGCAGGGCTTCAATGTGTAACCGTGACAACAGCTGCGGTATGAACGCCTTCAGACGAGGTAACGTCACATCTGAGAAACAAAGTCACAGCATGAACACACATGCAGGAGACCACCGCGCTCACTTTCACAGAACAATAAAAGATCATCATACCATCTAGAGCATCTCTGAGCTCATCTTTGGTCCAGGCCACCTCTGTCATAAGCAGCCGCAGGTAATACATGGCGTGCTGGTGAGGCTGCTCAGCGCGGAAGTTATTCAGAGACCTCATGTACTGGAAATCACACAGAAGTTTCATTTAGACCAGATTTACAAAGCTTGTTTTTTAATTCAAGGACACAGATCAGAAAACACCCAATGTTTAGACAAATCCACAGATATTTCTGCAAACGATCCATCAATTTTGTCAACCGAAAAATCATTCAGTGTTTTATCTGTGGAAACACAGCTTGTAATTTCACATCTTGTAATTTCAATTTAAGCTCAAGACAGCTATTTAATGTCCAAAGCTCATTAGTTATCTAGAAAAGGTAACTCGAGAAAAGCAGTTTATTGGATATTCATTATATTTTGACTTAATCTGTTAGTGATGTCTTCATTATTTAATGTGCGTTTGATAAACGGTGGCTGTAATAACTTTCATGACCACTTTAAAATGTTTATATAACAACAAATTAGAGTAGAAACTATTTTATTAAAAGGTTTTTTAAAAAAACGTCTTTGAGGGTTTATTATTAAATTGATTGATTATTAAATAAACTTTCGTTTCCACCCAAGTTTATTTTTAAATTAGGTGTAAAAACAGTGAAATGCGTTAAAAGGAGTAGAAAACACAAATCAGCCATAAATTACAAGTAAGCTACTGTGGAAATCTACAGATTTCTGAGAGCATAGATTTGCACCAATAATTGTGTCATTGGTTATTGTAAAAGCATCTTAAAGAGTGTTTTTTTGTTTGTCTCTCACCGCTTCCTTAATGATGTCGAATCGCTTCTCATCGATCTCAAACGTGGCCATTTTCTCAATGATCTTCTTCAGCAGGATGTGTTGTTTGTCATTATAACCCTTGACTGACAGCTGACACACAGACACATTAATTATTTATGAGAATGAGTGCTAAGAACAAAAACAGCTCAAGCACTGACTTCCGTCTGTCATTGCCTTGCTTTTGTGAAATGTGACATTTAGAAAACACTCTACAAGACTAACACAAAGCTTGGCACCAATGCGTGAGCGACTGCAAAATAGACAAACATTTAAAAGTTACAATTTTTAGAGGTTACATCTTCAGACAACTATCAATGCAGTGCATTTAGATTGTGATTAATGTGTGTGCAAACAGTAAGGAGTAAGTGAATCACACAGCGAGCGAGGTTACGAGCAGCCTAGCTTTGCCACGCCATCCCAACATCAGTGAGCCCGTTTATACCCGCTGTTAACATCCATTTCAGCTGATCCCAACCAATAAAAGGGAAGTCATTTTAAGCAACTTGGGAATATACAGCTGAAGTAGTTAAAAGTCAAGCCACCCATTAAGGCAAGATGCTGTAAGTACTGGTACATTTTGTGATTGAGACATTTTGCTTCCATAACATGTCTTCCTTCAGACTAACGGAAAGAAAATACCCAAAATGCACAGTGTTTATTAGATTTTTCTCTTTGAGTCTTTAGATTTCAGTTAAAATACACTACCAGTCAGAAGTTTTTGGACAGTAAGATTTTTTTTTTTTGTTTGTTTTGTTTTTAGGAAGTCTGTTTTGCTCACTTGCATTGATTTGGACAAATTTGGTAAATTTTGGAATTATTTTTACTACTTAAAATAACTTTTCTATTTGAAAACATTTTAAAATGTAGTTTATTCCTGTGATCAAAGCTAAATTAACATTATTCCAGTCTTCAGTGTCACATGATCCTTCAGAAATTGTATTATGCTGAAACATTACTATTATTATTATTATTATTATTATTATTATTATTATTATTATTATTATTGTTATTACTATTGTTATTATTATTATTATTATTATTATTACTACTACTATTACTATTATAATACAGTTTAGTACGTTTTTTGAATAGAAAGATCTGAAGATCAGAATTTATCTGAAATAAAAAGCTTTTGTAACATTATACACTATACCATTCAAAAGCTTGGAGTCAGTATAAATTTTTTTTTTGGTAAAGAAATGATAGAAATTAATACTTTATTTAGCAAGGTTGCTTTAAATTGATCAAAAGTGATGATAAAGACATTTATAATGTTACAAAAGATTTCCATTTCAGATAAATGATGTTCTTCTGAACTTCATTCAAAGAAACCTGGGGATAACCTACTCCGCAGTTTTCAACGTAATAATAATAATAATAATAATAATAATAATAATAATAATATTTTTTTTTGAGCAGGAAAATCAAAATATTTGAAAGAGTTCTGAAGGATCACGTGACTGGAATAATGATACTAAAAATTCAGCTTTGAAATCACAGGAATAAATTATATTTTTATATATATTTAAACCGAAAAGTTATTTTAAACAGTAAAAATTCTCTCAAAAATTTTACTGTTTTGCTGTACTCTGGACCAAATAAGAAAAACAGAAGAGACTTCTTTAAAAACATTAAAAATTTTACCATCCAAAAACTTGTGTTTTGCTGTACTCTGGTAGTCTATGCATCTTTGACAGCCTTCAAAATGGATTTTTTTCTACTAAGCCAAAAATCTTCACTTCAGTAGCACTTGCATACAAAAAGATAGTTTTGTCCCCTTATGCTGAATACTTTTACCATTTCACCTGAACCTTAATCAGATAAAGCTTAATTTATATATTTAAACATAATATTCAGAAAACTTGTAACACAAAACAACGGTCTTAAATGTACTGTGATTAATCAGCAGGAGAAGTACGCAAATATCTATTACTTAATTTTACCCATTCACCTGTGGTGTCTTGCCTTAAGTAACCAAAAATATAACTACACTTTAAGAGACTAAAAAAAAAAAAAACAACTATACAACTAATATCATAACAAAATGTCTAAATGTATCTGTTCAAGTTTAGTGCAGTCACCCTAATTGAAAACCACAAATGGGATTCCTCTGAACAGCAGTGAACACCTGGACTAGTCTGGATGGAAATCTTAAAAAGATGCAGAGTTAGTTGATTAGATGGACAGTGCAATAACTTGACCATTACAAACCAACTTTACACTCAAATATTACTTTGAAGAAGCCAAACATGCCACCATTAACCACTGCTTTAAGATACAGCCCAAAAGATGTAGAAAATGGGACACCATTTTATTTTCTCCTTTGACCTTCAGCACAAGATAAGGGTTGCCAGGTTTAAACTAATGATTGTTCACAGAAAAACATGGAAATTTGATGTTACTGACATTTAAATATGTCTAGACATACCCATTTCAATATATGCAAGCACCAAAAAAGAAAATAAAGGTACAGCAGAGGGAATGAACTCAAACTGTAGCCTGTTCTTTCCACAAATCATTCTAATGTATACAAGAGAAGTGAAATACAACACCATAAGTCATATGGACTACATAAGGTATAGGTACTTAAGGTTTTTTTGTACTTTTGGGCATGCATCTTAAACACTTACACCCAACACAAATACAATAACCCTTAACAGTTTCAAAATACCCTAGTAGACCAATCAGAGACTGATATTTCAAAAGAACAACATCCCAACAATCTTCAGAAAGCAGTAGAATTTAACAGACAAGCAACCCTGCAAACTCACAAGCCTCAAGCTCCGCCCTTCACCCAATACCCCACTCCCCTCTCAAAAGGGGTGAGTGGCTAATCACAATACTTACAATGATGGCATTCATTGCTGAGGCTATGTCATAGACCAACCCTGCCAGGCGGGCTGCATATGTATATTCTCTCAAATCATCCTTCAACAACCTGAGAAACAGGTAAGTCATGTTGCAGTGCACTGGGTCTGCATATAGGTAGCGACTAGCAGGATGGAAGAAAGAAAAAAAGGGAGGGAAAAAAAAAAAGAACAAATGGAGTGATATTTATATGGAAGGTCATGACAAGACAAAAGGAAATGGGGTTGAGAGGGACCACAGACAGAGTATGAATATGCAGCCTCAGCTCCGGCGCTAATCTAAAGCTAGTCTACTTCTACACACGGGGGAAGGAACACTGAAAGAATGAGAAGAGTTTGAGGTGTAAAGGCCACAAACAAAGCTACATTTGGAGTTATCGCGCAGGCAGCAACCACTGGTAGTCATTTGTTTGTGTGTGAGGTTGGACTGGTGTCCTCGCAGGAGGAGCATGTTGGGAAACAGTGGCATGGGGGATTGTAGGATACTTACATACATCCCATAGACGGTATTTTGGAGGTCATAGTTCAGGCCGGCTAGCTCGGCTGCATATGCATACTCGTTCAGGGAATCCTTGAGCAGCTCAAGGTACAAATACGCCATGTTACAATGCAACGGGTCCACGTACGCAAATGGGCTGTGGAAAAAACGCATGTGATAAACCCTGTCACTTGTAACTTTAGCACGAAGGGTCGATCTCTGAAAAATTTAAATAAATTAATCTAATTTAACTTTCTTAATGGTTTAGAGTAGTTAAAGGGTAATTTGACAGGATTAAAAAAAGAAAAGTAAAATTACTATTTCTATAACTTTAAAACGAGCTTAATTGGTCTACACCAAAACAGTCTGACTCTGCATCACTGGTGGGTGAAAAAAAAAATAATAATAATAATTTCAGTAAAACCGGAAGAACAACAAACATTTTTACAGAATATTGGAGTGAATCTCATGACACCTGTCAAAAACATGCTCACATCATATTTCACATTAAAAAAATATGAAAACAAATTACATACATACATATATTTAATGCTCCAATTATATTTTGCATATTTAAAGAAAAATAAAATAAAAAAAAATAATTGATAATTGACAACTTCGTCCCCCACCATTAATAGTTACTATCATGCAAAAAACACAAATAGACAAATCACTAATATGTAGAGTTATGCTGAACCTACCTGAAAAACTCAAAGTTTAAACAAGCCTTGGGCAGGAAAAACTTGTCATCCTGTTTGAACCAAACTTTGCTCATTGCGGTGTCCTAAAAAAAACAAAACAAAGAAAAACAATTCAAGCAAAATGACTCCATGTGTAAATTAGACAAAACTGATTTAAGCAAGACATACCTTTATCAAAGTGGGGACAGATGGGGAATCCTTCTCTAGGGGATAAATCTCAAAGTTTGTTGGGATGAATTCATTCTTCATTGGCAGTTTGAACTTTCCATTGAGGTCTGCATTTTGCCATTTCTGAAACAAACAAACAAACAAAAAAAAAAAAAAAAAAAGGGAAGGAAAATATAAATTTTTTTCCCCCTCAAATTAGGGTAAGTACAGTACAGCAAAGTTAAAATGAGTCTGCTAGAGTAGTTTATACACTACCAGTCAGAAGTTTTTGAACCGTAGGATTTAAATATATATATATATATATATATATATATATATATATATATATATATATATATATATATATATATATATATATATATATATATATATATATATATATATATATATTTTTTTTTTTAAAAAGATGCCTCTTTGGCTCACCAAGCCTGCATTTATTTGATCCAAAGTAGAGCAAAAACAGTAAAATTTTGAAATATTTTGACCTTTTAAAATAACTGGTTTCTATTTGAATACATTTTAAGATGCAATTTATTCCTGTGATCAAAGCTGAATTTTCAGTATCGTTACTCCAGTCTTCAGGGTCACATGATCCTTCAGAAATCATTATAATATGCCGATTTGCTGTTCAAGAAAAAAAATCATCATCATCAATATTTAAAACAGGCAAGTACATTTTTTCAGGATTCTTTGATGAATAGAAAGATCAGCATTTATTAAATAAAAACACACATATACCCAGCTGTTTTCAACAAATATTTTGAGCAGCAAATCAAAATATTAGAATGATTTCTGAAGGATCATGTGACACTAAAGACTGGAGTAATGATGCTAAAAATTCAGCTTTGAAATCACAGGAATAAGTTACATTTTAAAATATATTCAAATAGAAAATAGTTATTTTAAAATAAAATAAAAAAAAAACACACACACACACACACACACACACGCACGCACACGCACACGCACACGCACGTTGGGTTTACATGTTTTATGGGGACATTCCATAGGCGTAATGGTTTTTATACTGTACAAACCGTATTTTCTATCGCCCTACACCTACCCTACACCTAAACCCAGCCCTCACAGGAGACTGTGCACACTTTTACTTTCTCAAAAAAACTCATTGTGCATGATTTATAAGCCTGTTTCCTCATGGGGACCTCACAAATGTCCCCACAAGGTCAAAATTTACTGGTATTACTATCCTTGTGGGGACATTTGGTCCCCATAACGTGATGAATACCAGGTGCACCTGCCACGCTACAACGCTTTTGCAGCGCTGCACACGCCGCGCCGCATTACGCATGCACACCGCGTACACAGCGCACACACCGCCAGCCGCGCAGCGCTAGCCACCACCTGCTTACGCGCACACCGCACAGCTGCCCACGCGAGCACCGCGCGCGCTGCGCCACACACTTTTACGCACGCGCACGCGCGCGCGCACACGCACGCGCCGCGCACACACGCGCGCACAAATATCTTATTGTTCAAAAACTTCTGACTGGTAGTGTAAGATTTTACAAAATAAATCAAGCTGAATCAAGCTTTTTTTAAAGTTGCCATCCATTCACTACCAGTCTTAGTTGTGAATGAATACGTTTGTGTACATACTTTTAACAAAAATAACACAAATGAAATCAAACATATGACAAAATCAAATGCGCCTCACCTTAATAGCCTCATCAGTAATAGCTTCTTGTTTATACTGTGTACCGTACCACTCCTCAGTCCGGTCCGTTTGTCCTTCAAATGATTTGGAGACAACGGCGACCCTAAAAGAAAAAAAAAAAGTGAAGCCAAAAAGAATTGTAAGATCACTGCACCAGACACAGCATGACAGTCCATTTCTCACAACTCCCTTGGGTAAAATGGTCCATGCAGTTTTGCTTTTATCAGATTTTTGGCTCAGTAAATAGAATCAGAATTATGGTCATTATATCAATCAAAGGTTCAGGTTTCCCGGAGCTTCTCAATCTGTTGTGCAGGGTTTTAGATCAATGTGCCATTTCTGGATAATTTAGACGGTCCGGATCAATAGAACACTTTTGAAACAATGGCGTGCTATTTTAGACTCCCCTGCATCAATCAATTACATAAAGGCACAGAATAGGTTCAGTGTAAAAGCCTGAACACTCTTTCCAGAATTAGCCCAAATCACAAGGTTACCAGCAGGATACAGCAGTCCCAAACTATTCACTCACTGCCCATTTCCTAGCACACACAAAAGGGCAAGTGCTTTTTCAATCTGGCAAGCTTTAATTTGATTGATGCATTCACTTCCAGCACTCAGAGAGCAGAGATTTTTATTCAATTCTACTGGAAAACCAAAGCGGTGTTTAAAAGTTACTGGGTTTCTACAATGTGCACTTCTGAGGAAGAACTAGTTGGTGGATTTGGCAAAGTTTGTGACATTCACAAACACTGAATTAAAAGTAAACAGGATACAAGAGAAGATGCCATTTCGATTTCCAAAAAACCCACTGCTAAATGTCACAATAACCATGCTTGGTCATTTTAAATATGGTACAGATGGTGTCTAGCTGTCCACGTTGGCAGTTCTTGGCCAGAAAGGGCTAGATCAGATTTTCACAGATAGCCAGAAGTCTGGCTATGTGAGACTTTGGACATCTAGTGTTGCAGAGCTTTTAGCAAGGTCAGTGGTGTAGCCAATCATACAAGAAGTGATATGACAAGCAGTAATTCAAAAGAACTAAATGCAAAGTCTTTTATCTCGACCTGAATGGTTTGAAAATACAGCATCCCTACAAGTGCATCCATCCCAAGAACAACACGAGAGCAGCAATGGTATGGGTTGAGATGCAGTTCAAACAGAGACAAATGCTCTTTTAAAGCTGGAAAGGAAATTGAATTTGAAGGCCTTCGTCACATTGGTGAGAATCTGAAGTGGGATTCTTTCAAACAGCAAGATGATCCAGTTTCAAAAACACTTCAGAAACAGAATAAGCAAATCTGAGCCTAGTTTCGCCCCGAGCAGCAATACATTAAAGAAGCTGATATTGCTTTGCACAGGTTCGAATATGAAGCTCCTTCAGCAGGTCTTTGAAGAGAGCAGCCAAGAGAGGATGTCTGTTTTAAACTAATCTCATCCTGAGGGGACACTAAACATCTTTCAGATCTATCCACAACATTTTCATCAGGGATAACACCTAGGGGTGGGTTTAAAAAACAAACAAAAAAAAAAAAAAAATTGATTTTAAATCGATTCATTTTTACAAAATACTGATTCTTAAATCCCAAGATTTGATTAGTCTATCCTGTTTTAATGAACAACATTGTAGTGCACCTCCCATCCAATAAATTCCAATAAGCTTTGTTCTTATTACAGTATTCAAACAATAAATGCCATTTTGGTGCCGTTTAATGTGGAGTGGCAGATTGCTGTAGCACCCCAGTTCAAGTGAAGTCTCTTCCACTAAATACTAGTTTCAGCTCGAAATAAACATGAATAAGCATCTGAAGCATCCGTATGTTAAACGAGAGTACAACAATCCTTATTCTGTCTCATGTAATCGTCTCAGTGTTTCTACCATGCAAAGACGTCAATATAACAGCTTGTAAACAATGTCACAGACCATCACATTTTCCTCAGAAAAACATATTGGGTGACCATAAACTCGTTAGACAGCTAGAAAAATGAATTCTAGAGAAGCATTTAGCTAAATATATGCACTATATAACATTTGTGACCGTGGACCACAAAAATCAGTCATCAGTCATGAAATTGCAATTTAGAAATTGCAGGAAAGTTAAATACATAAACTTTCCATTGATATATGGTTTGTTAGGCTAGGACAATATTTGGCCGAGATACAACTATTTGAAAATCTGGAATCTGACGGTGCTAAATAAATAAATAAATAAATAAATAAATAAATAAATAAATAAATAAATAAATAAACAAACAAATATTGAGAACAACTGCCTTTAAAGGAGACCAAATGAAGCTCATAGCAATGCATACAACTACTCTAAGTTTTGAGTCATTTATGGTAGGAAATTCACAAAATGTATCTTCATGGAACATAGAAATCATCTTTACTTAATATCCTAATAATTTTTGGCATAAACGAAAAATCGATAATTTTGAACCATACAATGTATTTTTGTCTATTGTTACAAATATACCTGTGCTACTTAAGACTGGTTTTACGGCCCAGGGTCACACTTATTATAATTTTTTACTGTTCTTCAATATTCATCAATATTCATTCAATATTCAATATGTGTGTGCTCACCTGACATTCTCCGGTCTCAGTTTATCAAGCACCATCTCGATCAGGTCTGGCCTAAACTCCTCCAGCAAATATTCTGCAGCCAAAACTGCCTCCAGCGGATAGTACTGACACACAGAGAAATCGGCATTACACTCAGAAATATGCTTTTTTGCCCTCAAAGATATCTGATCTTTTCATAACCTTTTTCAATGTTATATTAATAAATATAAAATGCCCTCAACCTTACATTTCCAATGTGAAGAATGAGCCAGAAGCAATATTCTTGAAAATACAAAATAGCCATTTGTCTTTAAATCTCCAGCCAAGTTACACAATACTCTTCAATTAGTATATTGATGCAAACTGTTCCAAACACTATTTTTGAAGTAGACAGAATGCAGCATACTGTTGTATGCAGTGAACAAACAAAATTAAAATGAAACACTGGCTATGATCTTCTGACAAAACACTGAGCAGCACCCTGATGACATGAGCAACTGTAGCCATGGTGACAACCTTTCAAGTCTTTCATGAGAGACACCTACATGCAGTAGTCCAGCCACTTTAGACGTGTATCCACGAGGACGTTCCTTATCCTTAAATCTAAAAGCCACAGTGTTCAAATCCTGTAAAACAAAAATGTAGAGACAAATTCATTGTCAGTAGCACTGTATGAAAGTCATGAGAGGTTTGGAACAAGAACGTTTTCAGTTTAATATTCACAAGCCCTAGTCCATTTCATGTTTTAAGTGACAGCTTTTGATTTATTCATGCAAATTTGCTAAATTCTGTGACATTACGCATTATGCAGTAAATACCATTTTAATGACTGGGATTCACAAATCTTTTTTCCCGCATTGTAACAAGCATGTTCATACCTTACACTCCTGAAAGACCCACTCTTGAGGGCCCTCTGTCCGCAGCTTCTGAATATACTGGAACATGTGGAAGATGATATCCTCAACATGCACTGGAAATACAGGAAATACAGCTCAAACCATCAAAAACACTGACCAGCACCATAACACACATGAAAACACCCTAGGTCCTTACACAGCCCCTCTTCTGTCAAGTCCACATTAATAATGAAGAACATGAATCCTCTGGCTCCTTCTTTCTGGCCTCCAACTAGCGTGTTCACCCATCCTGAGGAGAGGTAAGAGTGCATCTATGAATCCATGGACACAATGCATGGCTGAGAACTAAGTTATATGGATCCAAGCCATTTTACAAGTCAAATGCAACCTTTAAGGTCCTTGCACACAGTGTCTAAAATTTTCATGTGTTTTTCTCAGATGCAAAAAACAGAAAGTTGAATCCGATATGGGTTTTTTTTTAAATGATGGATGAAAGTTTCGGATGCGGTGTACAAACATTGCTGACACACATTGGGGTTGCATTTAATTTTTTAATGTGCAAAAATTTCAGACAAGGACTTCGGACTCAGTGTGCAAGGACCTTTTAGTTGCAAATTATTTTTAATTTTTTTCAAGTTTTATTATTTGGCCACTCAGAAACCTTTCCGGGCAAACTCTTTCACCTTTAGCTTTGAGCTCAGACAAAAGACTTCCTGGACCCTCGTGTCCAATCAGATGGCCCAGATAATGGCCTGGATTTGATTTGTAGTACTTCTGCAGGTCTGGGATAGGGAAGGTCACATACAAGTTTCTAATGTCCTTGATGGGAACAACTTTATAAAATTGCTGCAGGGAAGAAAGAAAAATTGGAGACAGAATCAGACACTAAGAAAACGGCAGTTTTCGGCAGCAGGGAATTATGCGCTACAAACATAGGTTTTAATGCAGTAGAACTATTCATTCAAATTCAGTGGGCATTATCTGCTGTTTGGGTTAAGTAAGATGTTACAAAATTACTTTTATCTGGCAAAAATGTATTAAATTGACCAAAAATGACAGTATTTTGAAATAAATGCTGTTCTTTTGAACATTCTATTAAACAAAGAATCTTGAAAAAAAAAATATTAAGCAGCACAGCCATTTACATTGATAGCAATAAGAAATGCTTCTTGAGCATCAAATCAGCATATTAGAATGATTTCTGAAGGATCATGTGACACTGAAAACTGGAGTAATGATGCTGAAAATTCAGCTTTGCCATCACAGGAAAAATTTGCATTTTAAAACATTAAAATAAACTACAGTTTTTATTTAAGAATATTTCACAATATTATTGTTTTACTGAATTTTACATAAATGCAACTTTGTTCAGCATATTCAGTTTTAACTTTTGAACAGTACTGTATAACAACAAATGGTCAGCTCTAATGAAGCATTAAGCAGGTTTAGTGTGCAAGGTGCAAGACGCATGACTGAGGTTTAGATCTCACCCTCAGGTGTTCCTCCTGGAAAGGATGTGATGGGAATTCTGGGATGGGGACGTTCTTGTTCTCGACCTCACCAAAAAGCGTCACCACCATAGATGTCAAATCATCCAGTGACTCTGAAAAAAGACGACACAATGTTAAACTCAAACTGAAAACTTCATCTCTGCATCCTTCAGAATACATACTAGTCTGTGCAAAAACAAACAATGAATCATTCAACAGAATGACAAAGAACAAGGCAGATCTCATGAAAGATTCAGTGTCAGAGTGCGACCGAAGTGAGAAACCTGCCATGCTTTGAATGGAGCTCACAGATCATTGTGTTTACTGTCAGCTACATTTACGTATAAATATCTGAGGCTGTTTGTTGAAGACTTGTGGATTTTTTTTTTTTTTTAACAGAGTGAATTGGAAAAGCTTGAAGACTGAAAAAAGGAAATGTTCTTCATCTACTAACAAGCACAAAATGTAAGAAATCGATTTAAGGTTGGTTTATGTGACCAATGACTGACCTCTGCCCAGCACACACAATCCCATCAGATTGGAGGAATAGTAGGTGGAGTGAAACTTGAGCAGTTCCTCACGAATATCAATGCCCTGTTGAGATGGTCTCGTCTCAAGGGTTAACTTATTGCCTTAAAAAGAGACAAATCACAAAAACAAATTAGTGGACAATAACCAGCTTTGATAAGAATATACCGGACAGTCAATGGGCACTTGATGGTCTATGGCTACAGACCAGCCTGAATGAAAAATAACATTTGGCAAAAGTGATATTCTGTCATGCAAACAGTTTATTTTAGTTAAAATAAATTTCCTGCATTACCAATAATTGTATTTTGAAACAGACAGGTTTCAGCTACACCTTAAACTTTCTAATGCAAAAAGGCTTATTTAGCCATCAATAAACATTTATTTGACAGCATTCATTTCATCAACTGAATGTACAGAACAAACCACTTTTTTTTTTTTTCCTAAGAGCAAGCAAACCTTATATAACTCAAGGCCGCCACCATCTGGCTATTCTGGGCAACTATAAATCTCAATAGGGTCTGGCTGCAGACATGCAATTGCATTTTTCAGATGTGCACTCTCAGACCTGCACTTCCAGACAACTGCACTTCCGGAAGTCTTTTTTAAATTGTATTTCATTTTATTTATTTATTTTTTTTAATTGAACATCTCAACATTTTACAACAGTAGCCAGGTGGTGAAGGACCTAAATAACTAAACTACAATGTCACTCACAATTGCCACTTGCACTCTCAGCTATCTGCAACGTCACTTGCAATGCACACAAAGACGCTTTGGTGGTTAAACGATTAAAACTAATGTAATAGCAGTTCCTGCAAGTCATCTGTATGAGATGAAGACAAGACCTGCAAATCCGTGGCCACAAAACATGAACGCAATGCGCAAAGTCTCTTAAGCGTTTTCCTCCTGTAGAAAACCATTAACACTTCATATGGCTTAATGTATTAAGACAGTGCTATTAAAATATCAAATATGATATACAGTGTGTTAATATAATCTATATGCATATAGTGTTTTTTCCTCCGCAAAATGTGGCATAACGGACTAAGATAATAGACTAAATTCAATATGCTCCTCTACATTATTAAAACAACTACAGACAAGCAGGTGAGCCCAGAATAAATGCATCGCCGCGTTTATTCATGTTTTCCCATATAGAATAATCTCACAGCCCTTTTATATTATTGTCTTTGTCCATTATGCGTTTTATTTATATTGATTTTCTTCGGGGGGAAAACGTCCATTTAAGGCATTGCGTTCTGGGCATGTCTGCTTGCCTATACAGAGTTGGTCCTTTTAATATCACTTTATGCATTTCTTATTGCGCGTTCCTATCTGCTGGTACATAGTTTGTCAACAAGTTTTATACTAAATTGTTCTTTATCTTAGTCCGTTTTGCCACATTAAGCGTTTGTTGGGCAAGTGGGTATAAAAGTGAAAGTTTGTGCATTGTATTCACGGCCATATGCTTGCCTCGAAGTACTTTAAATGAATAAACTATATATAATCAAAATGGATTTTTTAAAATGGTACTTATTCTATCTAAATAGATTAAGCCATTTTAAGTGTTAATGGTATTCTACAGGAGGAAAAAAGCTTAACGACTTATTGTGTTCATATTCAGCCGTTCTGTGGCCATGGATTTGCGGGTCTTGTCTTTATCTCCTACAGATGACTTGCAGGACCCTGTACATTATGCTATTAAATTAGTTTTAATCATTTAATCACCACAGTGCCTTGCCTCCATAGGCAATACACACGATTTGTGTGGATTGAAAGTGACGTCGCAGGTAGCAGAGAGTGCAAGTGGCGATTGCAAGTGACATTGTAATTTAGTTTTTTTTCCCTTGTCTTCACCACCTGGCTACTGTTGTAAAACGTTGAGGGATTCAGTTTTAAAAAAATAAATAAATAAATGCAAAAAATAAAAATAAAGACTGCAAGTGACGTCAGATGGAAGTGCAGGCGTCTGAGAGTGCAGGTTCAGAGAGTGCAGATCTGAAAATGCAAGTGCATGTCTGCAGCCAGACTCTTCTCATAAATCTTCTCAAAGTAGATTAAGCTAAATCGATCTACACATTATCCTCTAGCTTTCTGCCGTCCTTCACTTGAGAATGAAGTATAGACTACATTTACAGTAGCCTGTGGCGGGAAAACGGAAAGTTTTAAATAATCTTAGATCTTCAAACAGACAAGATTGGACAGCATCTACTTGAAAGAAATTAAATCAGGCGTAAAGGATTTCCATACCAGTGCCAAACTTGCTAAAAGGATGTTTGGGGTTCCCAGTGGCTTTCTCCAACTGAAACAGCCGCCATGCGTCATTCATGAGGTTCTTCTCATGTTCTGAATCCACTGCATTCACCTCTCGGTCCTTACAGCTCTCATCAAACAGCGGACAGAGGAAAAACTGGGCAAATCTATGAGACAAAGTCAGTCAAACACCATTTAATGCACTATATAGATAAAGTCTGTTCAATCAATGTCATCTTACAACTGCAAAACACTACATGCTCCTGTTTGAAGTCATTTGCATAAACAAAATCTCAAAATAAAAACATGCAAATTGACACAAAGAGCAACTGCCATGCAAATAAATGTACACTGAGAGTAGCACTGCTGCAGTGATGTGGTGATCTGCACTGGTTTATCACATATGCAAAACACCCAAAATATGGAATGGGGCCAAAAAAAAAAATATATATAGATATAAAAAATAATAATAATAATAATAATAATAAATCATAAATTCACAGCATAAATTAAATCCAAGAGCTGCCATAATCCTTTTATAATCCAGTGAGTCTGACATTAAAATGGACAAATGGACCCTGGATCACAATTTATCCCAGTCATAAGGGTCAACTGAGATCTATACATCATCTGAAAAAAACCCTTTTGTTCATGTATGGTTTGTTAGGAAAGGACAATATTTGGCCAAGATACAACCATTTAAAAATAATAACAAAAAAAAAATTAAATACAATTTTTTTTTTTTTAATAAATAAAATAAATACTGAGAAAATTGCCTTTAAAGTTGACGTTCTTAGCAATGCATGTTACTAATCAAAAATTAAGTTGATATATTTACAGTAGGAAATTTACAAAATATCTTCAAAGAACGTGATCATTACTTAATAACCCAATGTTTTTTGAAAAAATCTATAATTTTGACTTATACAATGCATTGTTGGCTATTGCTACAAATATACCCGTTATAACTTATGACTGGTTTTGTGGTCCAGGGTCACAAATGGCAAACTTAAGTGCACCTACAGAGACTTTAAGATGCATCTAAGCATCCAAACATTTCAAAAACTGTGCACTGCGTCTTTGCAAAAGTGACATTCTTTATTGCAAACTACAGTTAAGAATATTTACTTTTGCTATAGAACACATTAACATATACACTGGTTGACAAATGAGAATTTCAGAGTGGCAGGTGCACTTTCAAAAATCCAATTCAATGTGTCCGATTGATTTCTAATGGTTGCTCATGTCTGCCTCAGCTTTTTTCCACACCCTCAAAGTGCATCCTACACACTCCTACCTGTCGAACCAGTCAAAAAAAAAAAGTGCTTTCTAAAGTGCCCGGTCTGATACGTTTGCAAAACTCTGAGTCATGACCCAGTTTTTGGAGATTAATCATGAATCATTCAAATGTTTCAATGAGCAGGTGGTGTTCTGGGTCACAGGAGCAGATGGGCTCTGGGGGAAACTCTCCTCTCTATATCCCAGCAACCCGATTCCTCCTGGACATGTAACTCTACACTAAAAGGCATCGTGACACCTGAAGGTCTGAATCCTGTTCACCTTTTCATAAGTTCAAAGCGTGCACATTGCTCTTCCGTACCTAAAACAGACTAGCATTCCAGATGGCTCTTTAATAATTCACCATTTGTTCTTTTTTTGGATTCATTTACCTGTCCAAAGCCCCTTGTAGATGTTCATGGGATACGTCGAAATAGTAATTGGTGTGCTCTCCACTAGTGAAGGCATTGGAGCTGCCGGCGTGCTCGCTCAAAAACTGACTGTACTCGTTTTCTTTGGGGTACTTCTCGGTTCCCAGAAACAGCATGTGCTCACAGAAGTGGGCCAGTCCTGAAATGTTCTCGGGATCTGACAAAGAACCTGCAGGACAGTAAGAAGAGAAAAGCAGGAGATTAAGCACTTCAAGAAAATGCCAATAGCTTGCAGTGACATAGAAAGACTGCTTGACAAACTTGTAAGTCAAGTTGACTTCACTGGATAATGACATGTTCAGGCATATTTAAGAACCTCATGCTTAAATTCATAGTCACAGAGGTCAGACAAAGGTCTGTATGATGGTAAGCTACAGCGTTAATGGCATTAGAGCACTTAACCAACCAGTTGTGGCTGGTTGCACAAACTACTTTGTTCTTAAAAGTTAGTCATCTAATTTTTCCTGCAAGACTGGTTGTAACGTTTAGAAGTCAGTCACATAAAAACTGGTTTAAAAAAAAAAAAAAATTGTAATCCAAAAAGTGAGACGGATTACCTGCTAGTTCGTCAAATTAATTCTTAAGACAGTCTTAACATGATGACTATGTTTAAGCAACTGGCCTCATATTTACCACAATATACTAGTCCAGGGGTGGCGAGAGCCGCAGCCCTGCAGAGTTCAGATGTTTGCCACCCCTGTACTAGTCAGTCAGACAGGTTTCCAAGTCTTTAGGCATTGTTCAGACAGGCAGCACAAATCCAATTCAAATCCATTTTTGTTAAATTGAGATTTATACATCACTTGAAAACTGAATAAATAAGCTTTTCTTTGACATTGGTTTGTTAGGATACGACCATATTTGGCAGAGACACAGCTATTTGAAAAATCTGGAATCTGATGGTGCAAAAAAAAAAAAAAAAAAAAAAAAAACACACCAAAAATAAAGACAAAATCACCTTTAAGTTGTCTAAATGAAGTTCTTAGTAATAAATATTACTAAATAAAAAAAAAAAAAAAAATATTTCCTATTGTAAATGTACCAACTTTTTGGCATTTTGGCATAAATGAAAAATCTATCATTTTGACCCATACACTGTATTTTTGGCTATTGCTATAAATATACTCATGCTACTTAAGACTGCTTTTGTGGACCACATTGACTTTTGAGCCAGTCCTTTGATCTTTTCAAATTTAAAAACTAATTGATATAGCATTCAATGCAGTCAAATATGATTCTTGTCTTATCAAATTACTCTTTTAAAGCTCAAGTTTTAGATCCAATCTAGATCTCTTCGTAGACATTAACACCATTTCATTCATTGGAATTTTTTTTTTTTTTAAACACTCTTGCTTTCTAAAGTGACTTGGTTGTTGAAAGCTGCACTTTCAGGCATCAGTAAAGCCCACCCACAAGTCTGTGCTGCATTTCGAATCGATTGTTTAAAGTTATTTTTTTTCTCAATAATGGTCTGAAAAGATTCAATGCGACACAATGACGGCTTTAATGACTTGTACAGAGTGGTCTGTTCAGAAACAAAATTATTTAAAACTCCTGTGGGCTTTGAGTTCCGCTCTGCAACAAAGACATAAAACCAGGACAAGGACGGCTGTCAAGGTCTGGGACTATTAAAAGTTGCTTTTTGTGAAGTGGAAAGCTACAGAGAGACAGACAGAAGCATCCCAATCAATTCTGTTAAAATGTAGTTATTGATGGCGAATAATGAAGAGTCGATGCTAAGACGTCCTTCAGGTTAATAATAAATAGCCTGCGTTAAAATAAAAGGGATCAGAAAGCAATACGCGGAAAGTAGTATGCAAACAATAAATACAGCAAACCATTTCTGTTTACCTATGTGGACATCCAGTGCGGCTGATGATTTGTCAGTGGTGGGGTCACTGATGAGAACGGCTTTCAGCCCATTCGTAAACTCAAGTCCTCGATACTCCCGTTTGTCTTCTGGAGAGCGAATGATATCACTCACCACTCTTTTTACAGCCGGATCACTCATTCTGATGGAGAGAGTTGAGACACTTCTGGATAAACAAAAGAAAGTTAAATGGCATTAATAAACAAACTTTTTACGGATGACATTGAGGAAGGAGGAGTTTCAAAGGGCAAACACAGTCCAAACCTCTGACATATACATATGACATATGTGACCCCGGACCACAAAACCTTAAACAGCACAGGTACATTATATGGGTCAAACTTGACCCATATAAAAAACTGATTTTTCTTTTATGCCAAAAATCATTAGTATAAGTAAAGTATCATTAAGTAAAGATAATGTTCCATGAATAGATCTTGTAAATTTCCTACCATAAATATATCAAAGCTTAATTTTTTAATTGGTTTTGTGCACTGCTAAGAACTTCGTTTGGACAGTTTTAAAGGCGATTTTCTTAATATTTAGATTTTTGTTTTGCACCCTCAGATTCCAGATATTCAAATAGTTCAAATCACGGTCAAACATTGTCCTACCCTAACAAACAATACACCAATGGAAAGCGAATTTGCTCTGCTTTCAGATGATAAACAATTGAGGTTTTGTGGTCCAGGGTCACATATAGAAACCGATTAGATTAGCATGTGAATTAAAACGTCATTCAATTGTATAAGGTTTTATTTCTTTAGTTTAAATGTCACAATTTTTAAACTTTAGTGCTAGATTTAGTTTAAATGGTTACTACTTTGACCGAACTGTTAGTAAGTGCCCGTTTAATCCATTAGTTTAATTGAAACTTAAGCTTAGTCTACATTAGTGGTTTAGTTCAAGTGCAAGTTTAGTCTCACGGTTTAAGCGAAATTGTGTCTTGGTTGAAGTGTACATTTAAACGGTTTAGTTTAAGAGTAAATTGAGATTAGGTTAAGTACGTTAGTTATTTTACGTGTAAGTGATTTACTGTGTGTACGTTTAGTTTACGTCTAAGTTTAAGCAGTCGAGTCGGCTTCCAGCGTTTTCGTGGAGCTTTAAGTTTTAAATTGACTTACTGTTGAATTATATAAAAACCAACGACAAATTCAACAGACTTTCAGAATTTAAACAAAAAATATGTTGAGACATTGTAAAATACTGTGTCATGAGCTAAAGCTATCGCGCCCGATAGCAACACACGAGCCTGACGCCAGCGAACCGGGCCGCCACTAAAAAAACAAAGAAAACAAAACATATATTTGACACTTACCTAATAGTTCGAATGAAACCTGTGGATAATATCATAAAATTTGAAGATAACTCGCTGTAAATGCACACCGGCTAACACATTTCTGCATACTTCAGTACTGGATAACAAAACTCTGCCGAAGACGTCAGGACGCCATGATTTCTGCAGACAAAACCAATCAATCGCAGATCAGCCGCAAGCCGCTTTTATGTGCCGTTCACTGATTTACATTTAATATACGATATTAACGATTACACATATGTATAAACACAGGTGGAACGTGTATTGATGTCAAAAATGTTTAAATTACCCATCTGTTTTCCTGAAGTAGTTGGAATTGCTTAGTCACGCCTTGCCGACGATTGACGTTACGAAACAAACCACACCCACATCCAGGTTTAGTAGCGAGCACGTTGAGTATTTAAAGAGACATCTGATTTAAGCGTCCAGCTGTCGATCTTTTTTTTTTTTTTGTCTCTCTCTGGGTTGATATGTGCTAGTGACATAATCTTCAATATTTTACTTATCTAATCTTTTGTTTTTATTCTTATTCTTTTGTAACAGTGTAGACATGATGCAAACGAAAATTATAGGTTAAAGCGTATAATATGTAAAAGGGAAAGTGTGTTTTATGTTCAAATTCATATCGTTTATTGTAATATTTAATCACAGAGCGTTTAAATTCTAAAATGGTTTGACAAATGAAGATCTAGACTAATTATGTCATACTGCAGGTCTTTCAGACTGCTGTCATTGCTTGACATTTAATGTCAACTAGCCAACAACACTATCATAACCAGAGATGGCAAAAGTACACACAACCTTCACTCAGGTAGAAGTACAGATATTCATGTTTAAAAATACTCTGGTAAAAGTAGAAGTACTGACTACACTTTTTTACTTAAGTTAAAGTAAAGAAGTATGGGCTCAGACATGTACTTAAGTAAAAAGTACCCATTACTACTACCTGTTTTAGTGTCACGCTGGTAACTGGACCTCACATATTGACACATTGATACAAAATAATTTACATTTAATATTTGTTAGCTAATGAATGTATCAAGGGTAAACAACCACCATGTAGAACAGGGCCGGACTGGGACAAAATTTCAGCCCGGGAAATTTCACACTCATCCAGGCCATCCCATACTCCCACAACAAATTCTGAAACCATGGACAACCCTATTTTTTGTTTGTTTGTTTTTTGTTTTTGTATGGCCATCACATTTAAATAAATATTTAAAACCTTCGCTTCCATTTTCTTGTGACTCGAGAATGGAGTGGAAGCGCACGGGTGAATCATACAGGCAAAACTACCAATCTGTCATTACTTCAAGTGCAGATCAGTTTTATCTGTAAACAGGCTGCTAAGACTTGCTAACAGTTTAATGCTTAACTAAGTAAACAGACAAAACTACAGCAGCAGTACTATAAACAAAACTAAAATAAATGACTATCATCACTCAAAATGCTCTATGCTAAAGGACATCATTATTATCTACTGTGAAGTTACAGTAGTAATTTAGCAAACAAATGTTATAAAACATCATTTTGTAATATGTTCAGAGGGAGCTATGGCAGAAAAACAATACAACCTTTATGAAAATTAAAACCAAAATTCATGGTTACTATACTTAAACCATGGTAACCACAAATGAACCATGGATTTGCTACACTAACCATAAACTAACCATGAGATGTGTAGTAAAACAATGGTTACAGTTAAATTAAAACAGATTGTAATCATCCACCAAACAAAAAAACATGGTTACTATACATTTACTGTAATAAACAATAGTTAATTTTGGTAAGAGAATAATATGACTCATGATAATGCAATAACATGTACAGTATTTACAGTAAACATATTGTCATTATGAAATCCTTATTGTATTAATTTTGACATTTAGGCAATTTAGAAAATATAGCTTTCTTAAATCTATAGTATTTAAGCCATTTTAAGGTAAAACAACAACACCTGGTCATAATGTGATACTTTAAATTGAACTTAAGTAAAATTGTTACTGCAAATAAAATATAATGAGGTGGTTGTTTTGCAACAAGGTGGAGACAGTTCTGCTCATAACAGTAAATGGCTGATTGGAAAAGTGAGGGCTAAGAAAATTAGTGAAAAAAGCAAACACACAAAGTAAGATGCAGAGAGATATCACAGAAAATGAAGAGACTGAAAAGGAAAATGGAAGTGAAGGTTCAAGAAAGAGCCTTTTTCTTATTTTGCTCGTCCCCAGCCTAAGGTTTTAAATATTTATTTAAATGGGATGGCCATACAAAAATAAACAAACAAAATAGAGTTGTGGGTGTATGGGATGGCCTGGATGAGTGTGAAATTTCCCAGGCCTAAATTTCTGTTTCTACATGGTGGTTGTTCAGTCTTGATTCATTAGCTAATACATTTTAAATGTAAGTTATTTTGTATTAATGTGTCAATATGATGTGAGTTCCAGTTACCAGCGTGACGCTATAACAGGTAGTAGTAATGGGTACTTTTTACTTGAAGGAGTGAAGGATGTGTGTACTTTTGCCATCTCTGTTTGTTTGCTAAATTACTACTGTAACTTTAGAGTAGATAATAATGATGTCCTTTAGCACAGAGTATTTTGAGTGATGATAGTCATTTATTTTAGTTTTGTTTATAGTGCTTAGTTAAGCATTAAACTGTTAGCAACTCTTAGCAGCCTGTTGATGAATCTGACCTGCATTTGAAGTCCTGAACAAGTTAGTAGTTTTGGCTCTATGATTCACTCCATTCTCGAGTCACTCGAAATGATTACTTACTTAGAAAGCGTTTTAGCGGAGACGCGGAGCGCGCCCGAGCGGAGCCGCATTGCCAGTCAAGACTAACCGATCCATGATTTATTAGAGATTTGTTATCGAACGGTGATCCACCAAATGCTGATTAAAACTAAAGTAACCAGCCTGGTTTGAAAATGTAAGAAGTAGAAAGTACAGATATTTGTGTAAACATGTGAGGAGTAAAAGTAAAAAGTAGTCGGAAAAAATAAATAGTGAAGTAAAGTACTGATACCAGAAAAATCTAAGTATTTGTACTTCGTTACTTCCCATCTCTGATGATAACGACCTCAGATAGGAACAAGAACACATCACTACTATAAAAAAACTGCAATTTACTGACCCTAAAACAGTTAATAAAATTATTAGATAGTTTCCAGGCTTCCTGTTATTTGGGTTTAAAGCACAGAAAACGGACTTCTGAGAAGCATGTGTAATGCTAAGTGTCATTGATTTTTTAAAACCGAGTAACAATAACATAATACATGCACGTTTGTTCAAATACAGTGAGCATTATAAAATTACACTACCTGTTAAAGAATGTTGTTTTTTTAAAGAAATCTCTTCTGCTCACCAAGCTTGCATTTATTTGATCCAATATACAGCAAAAGCACTAATATTGTCAAATATTTTTAAAATAACTGTTTTCTATTTGAATATATTTGAAAATTTAATCGATTCTTGTGATCAAAGCTAAATTTTCAGCATCATACTCCAGTCTTCAGTATCACATTATCCTTCAGAAATCATTCTAATATGCTGATTTGCTGTTCAAGAAACATTTATTATTATTATCAATATTTAAAATAGTTGAGTACATTTTTCGGGATTCTTTGATGAATGCAAAGATCCAAAGATCAGCATTTATCTGAAATAAAAATAAAGAGCTTTTGTAATATTATACACTATACCATTCAAAAGCTTGGAGTCAGTGTATTTTTTTGTGTGGGGGAAAGAATTTATAGAAATTAATACTTTTATTAAGCTAGGATGCTTCAAATAAATGCAGTCTTGGTGAGATGTCTTAATTATTATTTTTTTAAATCTTACTGTTCAAAAACTTTTGACTTATAGTGTATGTGTACAAGAAGCAGGGAAGCTATCATTTTTTTACTGCCTGATAAGTCACCATGACAAATAAGCACAGAAACTTAGTTTCAAAGAGGGCATGTCAACTTTTTGGGAGATTTGTTGCACCAGAATACGAGGAAATAACGGAAATAATGAGCTGATTAGTGGTGAAATTCCATTTTTACGCACAAGTTTCTTGTTTTACAACATGAAAATAAGTTGTTCCGACATTTGTTCGTAGTACGACCAATTAAAGCCTTAAGATTTTAAAATAAACTGTTAAACGCAGTTAACATGCCTGGTTGAACAATCATTCCTCTGAATTTCACGGTTCGCCCTCGTCCTGTAAGTGGCTCGCCGTGATCGTATAGTGGTTAGTACTCTGCGTTGTGGCCGCAGCAACCCCGGTTCGAATCCGGGTCACGGCAGTTTTTTGTGCTGTAAAATCCCGTATTCATTATTACGGGTTCTGAGAATTTAAAACACGGCTAAATTACGACGATTACAAAATGAGTATCAAATATCCACTACCGATTAAAAAGACTGACCCATTTGAACGTTGAGGTAGTCACGTTGTTGCCCTGACGTCGAACGCGAATCCGTGTAATTTTGGTCACTTCCACTAGGTGGTGATATTACAATTATTAAGAATATGAGCCATACGCACATACTTAATTTTTAAACTCGGTCATTTTCAAATTTATGATTGTTGTTTGGGGTGTATTACCAATTGTAATGAAATATAATAAAAACATGCAGTTTTTGGTTGATTCAAAATTATTTTTGACTCGTGTGATTCTACTTGTCTCATACAAACCGTGTTTGATCATGACATTGATGTAGCTACATATCACACTGAGCTTCTAATAAACGGCGACCTGCTGATCCGGTTGGTCGATGTTTGACTTTGTGTCGCTCCTCCTTCAAAACCACTAAACCCTACTTTGAAACTTTAGAACTTCAGTCACTCACTGATTCCAGCAGACCCTCTTTAACTCATTTAACACTTTAGGACTGTTAAACATGGAGAGTGTTTCCACATACACACATGAATCCAGCAGCAGTAAGAGGAAAGTGATTGCGGTGGTGGGAGGCGGTTTGGTGAGAATCACTCGATCTTTATAACTTGATTACATGCCTTAAATTTCTCTATCACCAGCTGTCTCTATCAGTGCAGTCACAGGATGTCTAAATATTTGAGGATCACAGAAAAGACCGATATATGAAACGAAAGTTGTCAGTATGTCTTTCTGACTCAGGTCTGTTACGATTACAGAATGTTTGCTACTGTATATAAGACAAATGGACAATTATTTTAAATGCAACCTTTGTTAAACAAAATTCAGAGATAGTAATTCCACTATAACTTACAGCAGGAGAATGTTAATGATTGACAAAGTGGTTATGAAACTCTGTAAATGTTTCATTGCAGATGTGATGACATCCTGAATGATAAATGAAATAAAAATAAGACTATTGGATTGGAGTCTATGCACTTTATAGTTATATGCTAGTGTACTCTGACGAGAATTATTTAAATTAAATACATAAAATTAAATGCATACTGTTCACACAGTTCATGGCTTTGAACAAAGCTCTGAATATAATATAAATTCAGTGAGTTATGGATGTGTTTGTTTTCATCAAGTGTCTTTATGAGTCATAGTTGCGTAAAAAAAGGGGCAATTGTTTTTTCTTTAATATGCTTTGTAGTTGAGTAAGAGTTTATAAGGATAATTAGGTCATCACTTTTCATAAGCTCTAAAATCTTAAGTAATTTTTAACACTCTTATGCAAAAATGTACTGTGACTGGTACAGCTGGTATCATATGATGGTAAATAATTACTATTTTCATATACCATGATATGTAGTATTCACATTGACCATTTCAATGCATTTACTAGTAATATCATAGTACATATCTAAAAATAAATAAATAGATAATCTATTTCTTAATCTAACCCTGTCAATTTAGGTTGGATCATTGAACGCCTGCTTCCTTGCCAAACGAGGATTTGACGTTGCAGTCTATGAATCTCGAGAAGGTGAAGAAGGCATTTGAGACATTATTTTAAGACTGTCATTCTGTCTCAGTTACATCGCTCCGCATGCTGCCAAATCTTTAAGCGCGCTTATAATCTTGTGGAAGGATTTTACACAATTATAGGCCACCGCAGTCTCATTTTGCACAGATATAGGGTTTCAAATGTCTTCATTTAAACTTTTATTCCGTTAGATATTCGGCAGGCAAAAGTCGTGAAGGGCCGAAGCATCAACTTGGCCTTGTCCCACAGGGGGCGCCAGGCCTTGAAACATGTGGGAATGGAGGAAAAGGTGGGTTAAGTCTTGTTTATTGTGGGAGTTTTATGCATTGTTAGGTGTGCATTTATTCTGATTTTACATGCATTTGTGTCCTCTTTATAAAAGAGCTGTTTATAGTTGCTAAAGCCATCATATTCAGGCACTTTAATTAATAATGCATAGCACTGGTTAAGTAATAAGTTGCCATTAGCAGATGCTTTGATCATGCAGTGCCTTACAGTATAGTGCACTTACTAAAAAGACAATTCCCAGAAGCTGGGTTCATTATTTTTCATATTTCGTTCACGTTTGAGAGTAAAATTAGCATGCAAATGCCCCTTAATAAAGAACTTAAGAACTAGTAGTACAGTATTTTCTATAACAATGTGATGGCTGAGATAGTCTCAGGCTTTTCCACAGAAGGAAGTGTTGAAAGTACTATGAGGAAGTCTGACCACGTGAAACTAGGTCAAATGCTACTTACACTCAGTCAAACTTATTACAGGAAGAATTGCATTTTATATAGCGAGGACACAGTACTGTGTCTGTGTGATTTGGTTATGTTACACTTGTGTGACTTTTCAGCCTGACAGGGTCAGGAATGCTAGATCAGGAATACCATATGAACTCAACCCTGAGTTAACACCATTTTTCATATCTGACAGAGTGTGACAGTCAGTCTGAAGCTTTAGAGGCATAAGGTGGATGGACGGAGCTGCTGTGAGCCTTTGTATTTAAAATACATAACGTGATTTACCCAAGTAGGACATCTGCCTGGATCAACATCCTTTGTTGGTCCTGAAGCAACATTCACATCAACTCAAAGTAGATTTTAGGGTTAAGTTTAGTGTTTCCGTAAAGGGCTTTAACTACATTTTTACCATTTTAGACCTCTGGTTTTAGTTCTAAAAATTTTACTTCAGTGACTTGTAAGGTTTTATATATAGGCTAATAATATTTTGACAGAAATTAATGCAACAGTGCATTTTAACAATGAAACAATAAAACATGTGCACATACTGTATATTGTTTCGTTACAATTTCTTTGCTGATATATTTAGCAGTAAGTTTGGACAGTCATTTCTGTTTTTTCTTGTAGATAGTCTCCAAAGGGATTCCAATGCATGCCCGTATGATCCATAACCTGAATGGAAAACGCTCTCCGATACCCTATGGCAAAAAGGGACAGGTAATAATAACTTTTTTCAGATCTATACATTCATATTCACACAAATATAGTCACATGGCAAGTTGCAGTAAAGAGGTTACACAGTTACAGGGTTATTCACCTGCTAGTTGGGAACATTTACATCACATATACATACGTGCATGGAGTCTGTTTGCTGATATGTGACCCCAGCAGAGTCAATACAACCATCTCCTTTCAAACCAGTTTGTTAATCATTACAATCATAATGCGTACATCATAGTGGCAGTTAGGACTTTGGCATAGCCATTTTTCTTTTTATGAGAAATAAGCACATTGTGTTTCCTGTTACATCTACAGCATTCTAATTATTCTAAAAGTCTGAATGTAAAGCAACATGGACAGGATATTATCAACAAAATCTTCTTCTTATTATTATTATTAAGTATAAAAATCAAATTTAAAATGTTATAGTTATACTACTGGATAACTTAGCATATAAATAAATGTGTATTTTTAGGTCCTGTACAGGTCAACAGAATATAATTGATATTTATGTTTAAAAAAATGAAATGAAACAAAAATTCTGAAGTTTAAAAAAACAAATATGTGTGTATATATATATATATATATATATATATACACACACACACACACACATTATATTATATATATATATAATATATATATATATACAATTGTATAGAAATATATTGAAAATTGTCTAACACAAACAAATGAAAAAAAAGGAAGAGGTATGTAATTTTAATAATTTTGCATATTAGGACATTAGCATTTTTAGGCCTGTGTCAGTCATTGTATTTTCATCTAATTTTATGACCAAAAAATAAAATAAATAAAACCTCTACTCAAAACTCAGAATAAAAAAGAAAGAAATATTGAAAATTTTGAATTTGTTTGAAAAAACAAATTTAATAAAGCAATATATAATTATAATAAATGTTCATATTAATACATTTGCATTTTGGGCCTCTGTGAGTCATCACAATATTGAAATTTATGACCAAGAAAAAACAAAAAACAAACTCAACTCAAATCTCAAAAAAAAAAACATTTTTGAACGAAAACTAATTTTTTAAAAAAGTAATTTTGCATATTAATACATTTGCATTTTTAAGCCTGTGTAGGTCATCTTATTTTCATTGAATTTTATGAACAAAAAACGAATTTAATAAAGCGGTATATAATTGTAATAATTTTTCATATTAATACATTTGCTTTTTTGGGCCTCTGTAAGTCATCATAATATCATTCAAATTTCTGACCAAAAAAACAACAAAAACAAACAAACTGAACTCAAAACTCAAAACTAAAAGTACAATTGCAAGACTGCAAAACCAGATAAGAACACATAAAAACATCCTGTTTCACTCAGAAATATGTCACAGCCTAGAAATGGTTTCATGTTGTTTTTGCGACAAAAGCCCTTAAATATGCTTTGAAAACAGTTGAGATGAGGTTTCTCTGGCCCAGTTTGTGTGTTCATTTTGTGCCTCATGAGATTTGTGGGGATTATGTTTATTGGAAATCAGCAGATGGACAGAAATAGAACTACTTTTAAACCATTATCTTATTGCTACTGCCATGTAATCTCCCCACAAAACACACTCACTGCAGCAAATAGTAGTGTGTGTCAAGGTGCTTTTAAACAGTTGTGGCATCTAAGCTGTAGATTATAGTGCCTTTCAGGTGACTGAACTCCATGGCTGTCATAAATCCATCATTTCAGACTTAAAATATCCCAGATAATCCAGAATATGCATAATAGAGATTCCACCGACTGGATGTTCCCTAAACATGACTGTTCTTTGTGTTGTAGTACATCCTCTCTGTGGACAGAGCTAACCTCAACAAGGAGCTGCTAACAGGTAACAGTTCATTTCACCAGCTTCATTTCAAAAGTGATTTAAAACACTGAATCTAAATTACACTGACCAAAATTGTAAATGCAACACTTTTGTTTTTGCCCCTAATTTTCATGAGCTGAACTCAAAGATCTAAGACTTTTTCTATGTACACAAAAGGCCTATTTCTCTCAAATATTGTTCACAAATCTGTCTAAATCTGTGTTAGTGAGCACTTCTCCTTTGCCGAGATAATCCATCCACCTCACAGGTGTGGCATATCAAGATGCTGATTAGACAGCACGATTATTGCACAGGTGTGCCTTAGGCTGGCCACAATAAAAGGCCACTCAAAAATGTGCAGTTTTACTGTACTGGAGGGGTCCGAAAACCAGTCAGTATCTGGTGTGACCACCATTTGCCTCACGAAGTGCTACACATCTCCTTCGCATAGAGTTGATCAGGTTGTTGATTGTGGCCTGTGGAATGTTGGTCCACTCTTCTTCAGTGTTCGGTGAGTATGCTGGCCATGCAAGAACTGGGATGTTTTCAGCTTCCAGGAATTGTGTACAGATCCTTGCAACATGGGGCCGTGCATTATCATGCTGCAACATGAGGTGATGGTCGTGGATGAATGGCACAACAAAGGGCCTCAGGATCTTGTCACGGTATCTTTGTGCATTCAAAATGCCATCAATAAAATGCACCTGTGTTCGTTGTCAATAACATATGCCTGCCCATACCATAACCCCACTGCCACCATGGGCCACTCAATCCACAATGTTGACATCAGCAAACCGCTCACCCACATGACGCCATACACGCTGTCTGCCATCTGCCCTGTACAGTGAAAACCGGGATTCATCCATGAAGAGAACACCTCTCCAAAGCGCCAGACGCCATCGAATGTGAGCGTTTGCCCACTCAAGTCAGTTACAACGACGAACTGCAGTCAGGTCGAGACCCTGATGAGGACGACGAGCATGCAGATGAGCTTCCCTGAGATGGTTTCTGACAATTTGTGCAGAAATTATTTGGTTATGCAAACCGATTGTTGCAGCAGCTGTCTGGGTGGCTGGTCTCAGACGATCTTGGAGGTGAAGATGCTGGATGTGGAGGTCCTGGGCTGGTGTGGTTACACGCAGTTGTGAGGCCGGTTGGATGTACTGCCAAATTCTCTGAAACGCCTTTGGAGACGGCTTATGGTAGAGAAATGAACATTCAATTCACAGGCAACAGCTCTGGTGGACATTCCTGCAGTCAGCATGCCAACTGCACGCTCCCTCAAAACTTGCGACATCTGTGGCATTGTGCTGTGTTATAAAATGAGCTCATGAAAAATGGGGGCAAAAACAACAGTGTTGCATTTATAATTTTGGTCAGTGTATATATATTTTTAACTTCTTGGGTTCTTTTGAAGATAAAACACTATCTCCCTATTTGCATATCGACCCCAAATGGTCCCAAATCTCTTTATCCGCCCACTTTTTTTGATTCAATCAATTACTAATGGATAAAATCAAATTCCTTTTTTTTATTTTGAAACATTTTTGGAGAAATATCATGTTCAAATATTATTAGAATTTTAAATAATAATAATACTTGTTTGTACGATTTTTAATGTTTTTTAAAGAAGTTTTTTTATGCTCATCAAGGCTGTTTATTTAATCAAAAATTCAACAAAGGTAATATTTTGAAATAATATTACAATGTAAAATAACGTTTGTCTATTTTAATAAATCAAATTTATTCCTGTGATGCAAATCTGAATTTTTAGCATCATTACTCCAGTTTTCAATGTCACATGATCATTCAGAAATCATTCTAATATGCTGATTTATTATCAATGTTGGAAACAGTTGTGCTGCTTAATATTTTTGTGGAACCTGTGATGCTTTTTTTCAAGATTCCTTAATGAATAAAATGTTAAAACGAACAGCATTTGTTCAAAATAGAAATATTTTCTAACAATATACACTATTGTTCGACGTTTGGAGTGAGTACATTTTTATTGTTTCTTTTTTTGAAAGAAATTAATACTTTTATTCAGCAAGGATGTGTTAAATTGATTTTTTTTTTTTTTTGAAAACTGATAGTAAAGTCTTATATTGTAAGAAAAGATTTCTATTTTGAATAAATTCTGCTCTTTTTAATGTTTTATTCATCAAAGAATCCTGAAAAAAGTATCACAGATTCAAAAAAAATATTTGGCAGCAAAATTGTTTAAAACATTACAGATCCCAAACTTTTGAACGGCAGTGTACATTTTTTTATAACAATGTAAATTTTTGCTTTCACTTTTAATGCATTCAATGCATCATTGCTAAATAAAAGTATTAATTTTCTTTAGAAAAACTTAACTACCACACTTCTGAATGGCAGTGTACATTGGATTACAGGTTGAAAACTTGTGAACGCCATTACACGATGACTAAAAGTTACTACATTTGTTTGCAAGAAACACATTTCAGTTACATATTACAATTACATATTGCTAAGTAAATAACATTAAGTATGTGAATTGGGATGCGGTCAAAGTCTTTGAATACTTAAGCCTGTTTGAAACTTATTGCTTTTGTTTACTGAATAAACATGCAGAATTGCAATGGTTTCTTGCAGCGGCTGACGCATATCCAAACACTACACTGAACTTTAATCACAAACTCCAGGACTGGAGTCCAAAAACGGGAACGATGACCTTCATTGGGTAAACAGTAATCACATTCTGTCCTTCTGTCTTAGAAAAATAATACCATGATATTGGTTAAATACTTGGGCTACCATGTAAAGAAATAGTCACCCAAAAAAAAGAGAGAGAAAAAAAAAGAGAAAACTCTAATAGTACTTTTTAATTAGATTATTATTGTTTTTTTAATAAAATATAATTTAGAATATTATTCAAGACTATACAAATTTATTAAAATGATATTAAAATAACACTGTTATTAAAAAATAAAGAAATAAAATTATTTAAAAAAAATTAAAAATACAGGATTTAAATGATAATAAAATGAATAATAATAGAAATTTTTGTTTTCATTTTTAGGTGAGCTGTACCTTTAAATAAATATTTTTGTAACTTCACATCAGGTTCGACTGCCCGAGAGGGTCACATGATCATGATCAAAAGAGTTTGGAAATTAATTTCATGTGGATATTCAGTGTGAATTCGATTGCATTTCAGTAGAGAGGCAAATGAGATTTCGTCTATTTACAGACCTGATGGGCAGAAGAAGGAGATGCGGACTGATCTGATCGTAGGCTGTGATGGAGCTTTTTCTGCCGTCAGGAAGCAGTTCCTACGGCAAAGTCGTTTCAATTACAGCCAGACGTACATTCCCCACGGGTACATGGAGCTCACCATGCCTCCTAAAGACGGAGATGTAAGTGTCACAGCAATGTTATCTGACAGTCTTACTTACATATCTGCCCTCATTTTGTCTGCTCACATTTCTTTCAGTTCGCAATGGAGCCCAATTACTTGCACATTTGGCCCAGGAACACTTTCATGATGATCGCCCTACCCAACTTGGTATGGTCTTGTAATCATTTTCTTTGTATTTTACTGTTATATTGTTATTTTTAATCACATTATTATTGTTTTTTAAATAATTGTTAATACATTTTTATAAAATTAAAGAACATTTTATTATTTTACAGTTTCTAAAAATTTTAAAATTCACTTTTTTTATTATTACTGATTATAAAATATTTTATTTAATATTCAGTTATTCAAATATTAATATTTTACTGTTTAGTAGTAGTAGTAGTATTTTGTGATTATCTATTCATTAGTTTTGCGTTTTCATCATCATTAAACAATATTTTATAATTTATTATTTTAAGTTATTTTGTGATTAACACTTCATTAGTTTATTCAGTTATTATTATTATTATTATTATTATTATTATTATTATTAAAGGATATTTAGCTGTTTGTTTTTGGTTGCTGTTGTTATTATTAGTATTACGATTAGTAATAATAATAATAATAATAATTATTATTATTATTAATAGTAGTATTATTTATTAATTAGATAATTTTAACTCTAAATCAGTTATATATATTGTAAATATTAAATATTAATAAAAATAAATAATATAAACATTTAATATAATGTGATTAACCATTTATTGGTCTATTATTATTATTATTAAATATTACATAACATTTGATGATTTATTAAAAATTGTGATGATCTAGTCATTTTTTTTTGCGATTATCAATTTGTTTTTGGTTGTTGTATTATTATTATTTATTAATTATATAATTTTCATTATAAACAAGTTATAATTATTAAATATTGTAAATATTAAATATTAATAAATATAAATATTAATTATATAATTATATACATTTTTATATATAATTTTTTTCATAGTATATTTATAGTACATATATATTAATATAGTACATAGTATGTATTTATAATTACATTAAAATAATGGCCTCCAGAAGTGTTTTGAAGCTACATTATAATCTTTTGCTTTGATTATGTTGTGGTTTCCCTGTGGAAAATCTGGTTTCTTTTTGATTTTGTTTTTTCAAGGACAGGACGTTCACATGCACACTATTCATGCCCTTTGAAGAATTCGACAAGATCCGCACCGGTGAGGAGGTCATCCGTTTCTTCCAGAAGTACTTTCCAGACTCTGTACCTCTAATAAGAGTGTGAGTACAGTTCGTTCTCTCTCTCTTTCAGTCTCTTATCACTCTTTCTGCTTCATGCCTCTCTCAAATCCATCTTAGTGAGGTGTGAAATTGCAGTCTAACAGACACACAGCCCAGCAGGCGGCTTTTTTTTAATATGAATGCTGCAGGTGATGAGGAGATACAGTACTGAGATGATGGGGTGAGGACAGTGATTTCAGACCTCACAGAACTGTAAATGAGTTTCAAACAGCTCAATGTGCAGTTTAGCATTCGGGAATTGACTGAAGATGTTCTAATTTTGCTCAAAATGTGCATTTGGTTGTAAAAAATTATTCAGTAATCTACATGCCCTGATAGATCCAATAGAAGTATGTGATTTTGTAATACACTGCCATTCAAAAGTTTTATGAGAAAACTCTTATGCTCACAAAGGCTACATTTATTTGATTAAAAATACAGTAAAAACTGTAATATTGTGAAATATTTTTATGATTTAAAACAACTGTTTTCTGTTTGGATATATTTTAAAATATTATTTATTCTTGTAATGCAAAGCTAAATATTCAGCATCATTACTTCAGACTTTAACACTGACCCTTATGTAAAATATACAGTTTCGGGCTTTCATATTATATGTTCAATAACTACACTATGAAAAACATGAAAACACATTTTTTTTGAGTCAACTTAAAATAATTTGTTACCTTGTTGCCTTAAAATTTTAAGTTCAGTCAACTCAAATAAGTTTAGTCAACTTGAAATGCTAAGTTGTACTAAGTGACAACTTGGATATTTGAGTTGACTAAACAAAAAAGTTGATTTGTTAAACTTAAAAGCCGGGCTTGCCAGCTGCCTTAAAATGAAAAAAAGTCGTCACTTAGTACAACTTAACATTTCAAGTTGACTAATTGTTTTTGAGTTGACTGAACTTAAAATTTTAACGCAGCCAGGAAATAAATTATTTTAAGTTGACTCAACAAATAGTTTTTTTCAGTGTAGTCAGTGTGGAAATGAATGGTACTGGTTGTAATTCTCAAAATGTGGTTTTTATTTTAATTAAAAGGAGGCTTTTGATGAGATTGTCCTACATTAAAGGGGTCCTATTATGCTCTGTTACAAAGTCTTGGGGGGTGTACTATAACATGCTTTCATGCTTTATTTTTAACATAATTTACATTATTACAATACATCTCTCCCAGCCTGGCACAAATGGCTCGATTAGTTCTGGGTTTAATGAAGGTCCACCTGTCCCACTGCGTTGCGATTGGCGAACAGCTTAGACAGTGTTTCAGTACTGCCACGCCCCTTGTCAAAGAAGCAAGTTCCGTGTACAACTGTTTGTGCAAGCTAGATTAAAGTGATTCTTACGTTTTAAATATGGATATTTTTTTATAAAAATGCACTGATTCACTAGAGGAGGCCTTTATTGCCCATTTCATATTCAGCTTAAAAAAGTAAGTGTTCGTTAAAGAGGTCATCAGATGCCCATTTTCCACAAGTTGATATGATTCTTTAGGGTCTTAATAAAAAGTCTATAATATACTTTGGTTAAAAATTCTCAATGGTTGTGTAAAACAACACCCTTTTTACCTTGCCAAAATCAGCTCTGCAAAAATCATCTCATTCTGGTTGAGGCTGCTTTAAATGCAAATGAGCTCTGCTTGCCCCGCCCCTCTCTTCTCTCTGTGGAGTGATGAGCCTGTTTACTTTAGCCGCATTTAGCCGCTAAACTTGCTAACTAGCACATTATTAGGAAAGGCGATTGCAAAGATTCATAAAAAAAACCCTTATACTCACTTCTGCTGTAAGTGAAGCTGGATCACGAATGATTCGCGCGAACATAGATGGATATATGTAGATCTGGAGGCGCATTCACAAACTAACGTAATCTACCGCATCTTTAGCGGCACAGATGTCGGGAGTTAATGACGACCACTATGTTCATTATTACATCCAGCAACACAACACCTCAATCGCACAGTCGGAGATATTCTTGTCTAACTTACATCCCTGCTCCGGCATCGAAAAACAAAGAGGGCGGACTGTTACAGCTGATCTAATGGCTCGATTTAAAAAAAGGGGATATTATTTTTACAGATTAATTAAAAACCACTGCATGGATTTTTATCATTATAGGGTAGATCTGTACATAAACTGCCAACACACATTAATGTTCAAAACAACATGTAAAAGTGAACTTAGCATCCGATAAGCCCTTTAAAATTTTAAGTTTACTCAACTCAAATATCCACGTTTTAATGTAATATAACTTAACATTTCATGTTGAGTAAACTTAAAATTTTAAGGCAGCACAAACACTTACTTCAAGTTGAAACTACTTTTTTTAAGTTGGTTTTTTTTTTTTACAGTGCATGTATTCTGTCAGGCTGAGTGTGTTTACATGTCTGTGTTTTCACAGCGAGGCTCTCAAACAGGATTTCTTCCGGCTGCCTGCTCAGGCCATGGTCTCTGTGAAGTGCACCCCGTATCATCTGTTTGATAAGTGTGTTCTTATGGGAGATGCGGCCCATGCTGTAGTTCCTTTCTACGGTCAAGGCATGAATGCAGTAAGTGGGGGTGGTGAGGATATTCATTCTCATCAACCTGCTTCAGTTTTTTTTTTCCAATACATCTCAAGCTGTAATTGCTCCTAGTGAGGTAAACATAATCTGTACATCAGATGAAATGTGATTAACAGCACACAGTATTCCAATAGCTCCGGAGCAAGTAAACATTTGTATTTAATAAAGGCTTGGCCAGAACATGGTTAGTATCACTGGGATGCTATTATAGTTGATTAGTAGTTTGAATGAGTTTTTATTGCTATATTTTATTGCTATTTTAAACATATTCAAAATAATTCTCAGTAATTAAAATAAATCTGAAATCTGAAATGACTGGTTATGATCGGCTGTGATTGGTTCATGTGATAAATCCCGCCTTTTGTGTTTGTGCACGTTCATGAATCAGTCTGAATGAACAATATAGTGGTGATAAACAACTCACACACTTTGATATATTCAATTTGTTACATCAAAATAAGACTTAAAATGGCATGAAAACATGATCTGTGGGAGTTTTTAGTAAATAATAAGTTTGGTGAAATTTAAAGTATGTCCATGTCTGTGACAATATCTAATAAGGTTTGATGATAGACGATCAGAAAAATGCAAAAATAGTTAAAAGTTAGCTATTAAAAAGAACAGCTGAACATAAGTTGCCTTGAGTTATTATTTTAGAATAAATGTAAAATACTTAAAAACAATAACTTGATGAAATTCAAACTTGACTTTATATACACATATTTTTTATTAATTTTTATTTCAGTTTTAATTTGATTTATTTTAGTACACCAAGATAATACTACTTAAGTTTGAATTTATTTAATATTTTATTTTAGTTAACGTTTATTATTTCGAATAACAAAAATGTTTTTATTGTCTTAGTTAACTAGCCTATAATAACCCTGATATGGATCTTACTTTTAAAATTGCGTGCTTGTAAATATAGTCATTGATGGTCTTGCAGAGTGAAACGTTTAGCACGTGGAAGAATATTAATAAGCAATAAATGTGTGTTTTGCTTTATACATTTGAGTGTTCACTCAGAGCTCAGAAAGATTTTTTTTTTTTATTCACAGGGCTTTGAGGATTGTTTAGTTTTTGATGAGATTATGGACCTGTTGAATGAAAACATTGGTAAGAAAGAAACAGCTTTACAAGAAAATTCATGAGAATTCAAAATATTTCTGAAATTAAAGAAATGTATTAATTAGTTTAAATTGAAAAAAGTTAATTAAAATAAATATATACACTGCCGTTTGGGATCAGTAAGATTTGAAATGTTTTTCTTATGCTCAAGGCTGCATTTATTTGATCAAAAATACAGAAAAAAACGTAATATATTGCAAAATGTTATTACAATATAAAATAATGTTTTTTATACTAATATTTAATATACTTTAAAACATAATTTATTCCTACGATGCAAAACTGAATTTTCATCAGCCATTACTTTAGTCTTAAGTGTCACATGATCCTTCAGAAATAATTCTAATATGCTGATTTATTATTAGAATTATCTATGGTGGCAACAGTTGTCTTGCCAAATATTTTTGGAACCTGTGATACTTTTTTTTCAGGATTCTTTGATGAATAACATGTTTAAAAGAACAGCATTTATTCAAAATACCAATCTTTTCTAATAATATAAGTCTTTGCTATCACTTTTTATCAATTTAACACATCAAAAAAAAGAAAGAATAAAAACTGACTGAGCCCAAACTTTTGAACAGTAGTGTATATTGTTGGGAAAAATTTCTATTTTAAATAAATGCTTTCTTTTTAATTCTTTATTCATCAAAGAATCCTGAAAAAAGTATCCCAGGTTCCAAAAACATATTAAACAGGACAATTGTTTCAAACATTGATAATAAATCAGCATATTAGAATGATTTCTGAAGGATCATGTGACACTGAAGACTGGAGTAATGATGCTGAAAATTCACCTTTGATCACAGGAATAAATTAGATTTTAATGTCTATTAAAATAGAAAAACTTTATTTTACATTCTAATATTATTTCATGTTCAAATAAACGCAGCCTTTATGAGCATAAGAAACTTCTTTGAAAAACATTAAAAATCGTACTGATCCCAAACTTCCTCTAAAAAAAAAAATCAAAAGTACATCCGTTTAAATCTACATATACTTCATACTTTGAAATATTTCATCCCGGAGTAACGTCGTAAGATGATTGCTAAGAGGGATCTAAGAGATGCCAAATATATGCTCACAAATTTAATTATTCATTTTTCATATGCTTTGCCTGCAGCTGCTGTGCTCGAAGAATACACCAGAGTCCGTGTACCTGACGATCACGCCATAGCTGACCTGGCCATGTACAACTATGTAGAAGTAGGCCATTAACTCAATGTCTGCTGCAATAGGCTACTGTATCTGAACTCTAGGTGCTGTCACTTCCTGCGGTCACATGACATCTCTTTAGTCCAAGTTTAGTTCATTTGACAATATATGTCAGATTGATCGTTGTATGATATCAAAGTACCGCAAGAGCGATTAGAGAGTTAAACAGGTTTGTAGTTAAACAAGTTTGTTTATCAGAGCTGCTATGCAAAGCTGTGCTTGTTTTCTGTTCATTAAGTAGCACACACACACACGTTACAGAATAAACACACGCTGACACAGTAGCAGTAATGAGTCTGACCAGCTGATCACATGTGACATACAAGCCGCAGTGACACAGGTCAACCTCATTAGTGATGGCAGGGTGAAACATACAGACACATACATTTGTTTTCAAGAGGTTTAGCCCAGAACAAGACCATTATGTGATCTGTGTCGCAGATGAGAGCACACGTCAATTCCAGATATTTCCTGTTCCGAAAATACCTGGACAATTTCCTTCACTTCATCATGCCTAAAGCAATCATCCCACTTTACACAATGGTGAGAGCCTTTTTGTGCTCTATCATCTTGTTTTATGTTATTGGTTAGCTCACTAATTCTTATGCCAGATTACTTGCCTCTTAGGTCACATTCACCAGAACACGGTACCATGAAGCGGTGAAGCGCTGGCATTGGCAAAATAAGGTGAAGACAAATCCTGTGTGTTTGAAAGTGACAAACGTTTGACAGACAAATGACCCGTGCCAGTGTAAAATCAGGAACTGTGTGAGGCTAAAAACAGAGTTTTAAAAAAAGCTCTTTCATTCGGAGCTATCAAAAAAACATTTCACATGAACATCCATTAGTGTTATAGTCATAATAGCACATTATAGACTGATGGTAGAAAAATAGGTTTCATTGTGTTTTCAGTGTTTTTATGAAATTATAAACTCCAAAATGTCCCACAAATTCTTTGTTTTTTTTCAGCATTTCTGTGTATTTAAACCCTTTCCATCAATGACTGTATGATTTGAGATGTATGAGAGCCATCTTTTCACACTGAGGCCAACTGAGGGACTCATATGCAACTATTTCAGAAGGGTCAAACTGCTTCAGAAGGAAAAAACGATGTATTAAGAGCCGGGGGTGAAAACTTTTGAACTGAATGAAGATGTGTACATTTTTTCGTATTTTGCCTAAAAATCATATTTTTTCATTTAGTACTGCTGCCCTTCAGAAGCTACAGAAGATACTTGCATGTTTCCCAGAAGACAAAATAAGTTCAATTTACCTTGATCTTCAAATTCAAAAGTTTTCACCCCCTGGCTCTTAATGCATTGTTTTTCCTTCTGAAGCATCAGTGAGCGTTTGAACCTTCTGTAATAGTTGCATATGAGTCCCTTAGTTGTCCTTAGTGTGAAAAGTGTTTTCTCTTGTGGAATATACGTAAACGTCTTCAATGTGAATCTTATCCAGGTCAGTACTAAATAAAAAATAACATTTTGTATGATATTTCTTATTTTGGTAAAGTAATTAACATTTTGCTGATTCTGCAAGGTTTATGTAAACTTTTGACCTCAGCTGTATGTTAAAAGCACATTAGTTCATATTCATGGTGTCCCAAAATAGCACATTTGAGTACACTTAGATGATCTTAAGATTATCTTAAGAAGTACTAAATAATATTTATTAGTATATTAAGTACAAAATTAGTGTGTGAAAATAAAGCACTTTAAGTACATTATGAAAGTGCGCTTTTTTACACCTGAGTAATCATTGTGCATTTCATTTTATAATAACTGTTCAAACTGAATAAAAATCATCCTTCACAGTCTTGATTAGCCTGCATGGTTCATTTAAAAAGATTAAAAAAGATTTTAAAAATCTGTAACTTTCTCACAGATAGTATAGAATTAATGAATTGTCTTGCTGGTCTTTTGCAGGTGATCACTCGAGGTCTGTGGGTGTGTGGAGTTGTGTCTACTGCAGGAGGGACATATGTCTTGGTCAGATACTCTCACAAACTCCCCAGCATCTCTGCAGAGCACCTGTGGACCCGTATACTTGCCTTAAAGCGCTTCTAAACTAATGCACAGGAAATCCTGTGTTGTTGTTCAGTAGCCTTATCATTGCCTTGTCAAAACAAAAACTCCCAAAGATGTTTCATGGCTGTGTACTGCACCAAAACAAGTATTTTTCAATACAAGTCATGCTCTGCGTTTTGTGGCATGATGTTGATTATCACAGAAAATCATTGAGTAGCTCGTCAGTTCCAGATGGTTTAAAGTGGAAATGTGCAGCTGGTGTGTTTGTTAAAGCACTTATCTTCTCTTTAACAGATGTTTTAATGCAAAGCGACTTACTTGTATTCAAGGTGTACAATTTACCAGCTCAAGCATTCCCTGGGAAGCACCATGCTCTGCTACTTGAGCTACAGGATTGCTGACTTGCATGAAGTATTCTGTAAAAACATTTAGTATTTTAGTTCTTAAAAGATGTCTAAATAAGTGTTTTGAAACATTTATACATTTTAATGTTTATTTCCTGGTCCTGCGTACTTCCATGTCACATTTTCTGTGTTAACCAACTGGCTTGTGTTCCTTTAGCTTGTATTGAGTCCAGAACATTTCTTTGAATAAGTCACCATAAGCTTGAAATTGTTATAGAAATGGAGAAAGAACAAATGTATAATTCTGTTTCAGTAATAATTCAGATATGCTTTAACTTTATACATAGATCACATCTGTGTAGGTGTTGTGATCCATAAGCACATAAAGATATAATTTCTTTATTTTTAATTATTTAAAAAAAGTCAGGCTAATCGCTGTCTGTTCTTATAGATGAAAAATATGTTAAATGTGACTGAATAAAATCTTTGGTTCACTAACTGCTTGAACTCTTTCACTTCGTGGGTCTATGTATCTCACTTTTAGTGCACAAAACATTGTCATGTATGCTCTATTTTTAGTGTGGGAGAAAAGTTAAGTCCTTTTGATGGTCTCTCGCTGTCATGTAAAAACTCTCATTAATCCTCATTCACATTTAACCCACAAATCCTCCGCGAGGCATAATCCATGAATGAGATAACAGATGCCTTGTGCCCACTCAAATAGGCAGTCAGTCATTCAATTTCCATGAGATGACTAGATGCTTTCAGCTGATTTCCTATTGAAGTGCCACCAACTGAATTGCAGTGGTCAAACTATTTAAAATATAGTGAATGAAGCTACAAACTCGATCATAATTCACAATGTTTCCGTCTAACATGCAGTTTGTGGTGCACCTCGTCATTTTAATGGAGTGTTTTGAATAGTAAGCAGTAAACCAGTGACCTCACCTGAATATGTCCGTAGATTTGTGTTGGATGTTATCTTTGGAATGGAAATATGGATATTTTATTTGTAAACATCATACTTTGCTTATTTTAGTTAATGTCACAAAACTTGCGAGCTAAACCAGTATTAGTAGGCTAGCCTACTAACAGTGTCGAGTAAACATGGCTGAAGAAAAGCGGATGAACAGACAAACTGATTCAATTGAGCGAGTCATTTACGCTGGAACCGTTCCGTTTGATTCAAACTCGTGACCTCGATCATTCAGTTCAAGCGATTCAAACAGAAGGCTGCATCATAAGGAAGATCTTATTTCATAATATTAACAGTTATAAATTTTACCATTCTTTTACCAAGCGTAAATTGTTGTAATATGCTTATGGCTTGCAAATGTAATGCTCCGCGGCGTCTTTTTACAAACTTAGATTCAACACATAACAGTATAATAATGCATCTAAAATGTAAAAACGTACAATATAGGCAGTTTTAACTTTATGTTCTTTTAATTCAGCTACAGGCCATACTGTGACGTTTTGATCTTCAGCGAAACGCGAATCATTTGATTCAGATCGGAACTTCGCAGCGCGAATCATGAATCATTTGACTCAGACTTGCCCTGCGTCCCAGTGTGCATACTATCCACCCTATCTGCCCTAAATAGTATTGAAAATTACTAATATTATATGGATGGATAGTATGCACATTGGGACGCAGGCTTGGACAGAGTGGGTTCGCGAATCATTTGATTTAGATCGGAACTTCGGAGCGTGGGTTGCAAATCATTTGATTCAGATCGGAATGTCGGAGCGCGATCACGAATCACTTAAGCCTCGTTCAGACTGTCAGCCCAAATCCGTTTTTGTCCATAGCCTATCTAGATGGAATCGGATTTGAATAACTGACTGTCCACACAGTCATATTGCAACTGTTCAAATCCGATTTGTGTGTCCATAAGCGCTCTTTAGTTTTACGGAATGTGCGTTGGTTTCTATGGCAATGCGGTTGCGTTGTTATGCCAACGCTAAAATCAACAATAACAGCATTACAGTTTGCAATATAGATGCTGTCTTGTGATATGACAAGGTTGCCGTTGCGTTTGATTATATTTCGTCTTCTAAAGCAGCGGCAGAAACGCAGGAAGCTGGAATGTGCGACTTTATTCTGTGCTGCCGTCTCCGCTGGTTTCAAAACTCAAAGAGGTGCGTATATTAGCTGTATATTGTCTTTTCCCACTTGATTTGCAGTTCGCAACAACACAAGCTTGTTTCTGCAAAGACGTTTGTTATGTTTTCCACAAAAACGTCTGACGTGTTTACGTTTTACGTGGCATGAAAATGTGAAAAAGCAGAAATCCGATTTGAATAGGATTCCTAACCACATACCAATGTAGCTCCAAACGGATTTGACCAAATCAGATTTCATGTAGTTTGTTGCTGTTCAGACTACCTAAATATGATCGGATTTCAATCGGATTTGCATACAAATCGGATATGGGCTGACAGTCTGAACGAGGCTTCTATTTAGATTGGAACTTCGGAGCTGGTTTGTTAATCTTTTGATTCAGATCGGAACTTCGGAGCGTGGATCGTGAATCATTTGATTCAGACGTACCCTGCGTCCCAATGTGCACACTATCCACCCTATCTGCCCTAAATAGTATTGCCCTAAAAAAATTTACTAGTATCACATAGAATTTAGGGTGGATGGTATGCACATTGGGAGGCAGGCTTAGACTTCGGAGCGGGTTCGCGAATCATTTGATTCAGATTGGGACTTCGGGTTTGTAAATCTTTTGATTCAGATCGGAACTTCGGTGAATCATTTGATTAAAATATAAATACAAGCAAAACATCAAACCATTAAGGCATTACAGCCTGTAAATACAAAACAAACAGAAAAAAAGAATGTAAGAAAGAAAAAAAAGAATACAGAATAGGCTACACAAATACAAATCCCTTGTGTCTTTAACAGTAATTTTGATCAAACAATTAAATGTCTTTGTGTGCTGTCATGTCCTCACCAATGCCAAAATCAAACCTACTCCCTTGCCGATCTTAAGTAGGTATATTCGCTATAACAGAAACAGGGAAACACAGCTCTTCTCAAAAAACAACGCGATTTGAAGTAAACTCACCAGTTTAATATTTTGGCGTTTGTTCAAAGCCCTAGTCTAAATATTGAGCAGTACAAACAGTGTGGTTTAGGTTGTTTTTCAAATAGGAAAGACACTTCGCTTCCTCCAGGGGGCGCTGTGGACTTGACTGACTTTATGTATGAGGTGCTGCAGCCTTTGACAAATGTCCCGTCCTAGAAGAGTCCTTGTACTAATACCGTGTTCCTAATCTATCTGAGCACACTCACTAATGTATTCTGCTCACGAAGTGAGCCATCTAAGCTGCAGATATTTCAACATCCCATGAAACTGGGTGAAGGTGGAAGTTTCAGTGTCCGAAAGGATGGAGAAGGAACACAATTGATCATAAACAAACAGTTTCATAAAATACTTACAGCAGTTACAATTGACATAATTCACACACAGTCTTGATTGGGAACACAAAAGTCAGTTTATGTTGCTGCTGCAACAATAAATATATCCTTGTTTCCATACTTTCCATATTTATTTTATAAAAATCTCTATCTTCTGTATATTATATTAAATTAGAGTGATGTTAATCAACTCCAGCATCGTTCTTTAACGTCACTACGGCAAAAGTCAAAGCGGTCGAACTTGAATTACATTGATGTCTGGTTCGTCATTGCATTTGGAGGTAATATCCAGAGGATGAGTGTCATTGCTAGCGATGATGAATACGATGGAGGAAGAGCTGAAGGTCACTCTCTTTTTGGGCCGGTCGGGACGGCTCTGTGACATCACAATGGGCCGAATGGGATGTTCGATGCGGGCCAGGGGACGGTCCTTAATGCTGTGCTGCAGACTGGCCAGACGAGAACACAGCATCTGTAACATGCACCTGCGAAACTGAACAATCAGAAAGAGAAAAGTAAGCTTCATACATTTGAAATAAAAATATTACATACACCTTGCAGAATCTGCAAAATGTTAAATACTTAAAAAGTTGAAGATCAGGGTAAATGTAACTTATTTTGTCTTCTGGGAAACATGTAAGTATTTAATGTAGCTTGTGAAGGGCAGTACTAAATGGAAAAAAATATGACATTTAGGCAAAATAAGAAAAATGTACACATCTTCATTCTGTCCAAAAGTTTTCACCCCCAGCTCTTAGTGCATCGTGTTTCTTTCTGGAGCATCAGTGAGCGTTTGAACCTTCTGTAATAGTTGCATATGAGTCTCTCAGTTGTCCTCAGTGTGAGAAGATGGATCTCAGAATCATACAGTCATTGCTAGGAAAGGTTTAAATACAAAAAAATGCTGAAAAATCAAAGAATATGTGGGACTTGGAAGGATGTTTTTAAAGAACAGCAGGCAGTTTAACTGTTCAGGACAAACAAGGGACTCATGAACAACTATCACTAAACAAAAACACAGCTGTGGATCATTCAGGTAACAACACAATATTAGGAATCAAGCATATGTAAACTTTTGAACAGGTTATTATCTCCTGTGGACTATATGTAAACGTCTTTTATGTGAAATATCTTACTCAGGTCAGTACCAAATAAAACATAACATGCATTTTTGTATGAACATTTTGCAGATTCTGTATGTAAACTGTACATACACAAGGTAAAAAAAATATTTTCACGACAAAATACTATTTCAGTCTTTCTACTTAAAAATTTCATGTTAAAATCAACGTGTTTCTTGCCGTTTTCATTGTAATTATTTGTGACATTTACTAGCAATTTCTAAATAAAATCTATACCAACATTTTTTATCAGAGATTTTAATATCAAAGGTTTTTTCTTACACAGTTTGACAGTTCACAGAAACACTATAAGTTGACTTGTAGAGTTTCTATCTGTATGGATCACCAGACTTGCTTATATAATATACTGTAATAAATGCCCCTCTAACAGAATTAAATGACCTCTGCTGACCTTTCTGCTCATGAAGGCATATATGACGGGGTTGTAGGCTGTGCTGGATTTGGCGAAGAAAGAGGGAATGATGGCAACCGTAGGGGAGACGACACTGTTCCTGCCAAAGGCCTCTAGCATGGAGACCACAGCATAGGGTGTCCAGCACACCAGGAAACAGGAAATCATCATTAGGAACATCACTGCCACTTTCTTCTCATATCGCAGAATCTTAATCGTCTGAACCGTCTGTAGATCCTGGATAGAGCGCAGCTATAGGAAGAGAACAGAAGACATTCAATTCATACACCCATATCCATTTGTACATTCAGTGAAAAAGCCATAGTCAGACTAGGCTGATATAGTTACACTCTAGATAATTATTGCACATAATGTTCCTGATGATGAAGATATGCACTTTCCCAAGGTGACTGGCTTTGAATGGAGGCCATATGATGCTCTGTTTGATTGCATCATGCCATAAAAGACTCTTATGATACTTTAATTAAATGCATTTTCCCTCTGACTGCATGCATACATTCATTCATTATCATTACACAGCTGCAAGCACAGCAATAAAATTTGCTGAGTTTGACTGAGCATCGCTGGCATTGTGTAAGGAACACAGAAGTGGGTCGCCACTTGGGGGCGCAATAGCGTTGACGTGAACAGCCAGTTCGAGGATTTCTCCTGAAAAAATTGTATCCGAAAATGGCTTTCCCAATCTAGTAAACTCAGTCTCATAGGCTGGAGCTGTTTTTCCTTATGCCATGCATCAGTTATAGCTGTCATGCTACTGGCAGTTAAACTGACAGGTATGCAACTCTTTCACTGATTAACAGATTCATTAATTATTTTAAGATTCAAGATTTTAGTTTAAAATGTGCATAAATGTGTAAGGATTTAAATGTATCCACCTTATTCTGAAAAAAATAATTCTTAAATAAGCCTATGGGTGAGACTTTCGGTTTATTAGCTGCTATAATAATGAGGAGAATAACAACCAGGCTTGCCAGGTTTTCACAACAAAACCCACCCAATTGCTACTCAAAACTAGCCCAAAAGTAGCTCAATCAAGCTTTGAATGGGGGTCTCCCACTAAAAATCAGGTTCGGGGGGATTCCCCTGATAAAATTAGCATTCCAGGGTCTAAATATTACGTTATCAGGGTCGCTTCATCCCACGGACATGAAAAACAACCCGCGGCAACAGTGTTAAAGTCCACTTCCAGAACAAAAATTGACAGATAATGTACTCACACCTTGTCATCCAAGATTCATGTCTTTATTTTTCAGCCATAAAGAAATTGTTTTTTTGAGGGAAACATTTCAGGATTTTTCTCCATATAATGAACTGTTATGGTGCCTCAATTTTAAACTTCCAAAATGCAGTTTAAATGTGGCTTCAAACTATCCCAAATGTGGTTGTAAACAATCCCAGCCAAGGAAGAAGGGTCTTATCTAGCATAACAATCAGTTATTTTCATAAAAATAATACAATTTATATACTTTTTAATGTCAAACGCTCATCTTGTCTTACTCTGCCTGAACTGTTTTTTTTCCGGTTCATGACAGTTAGGGTATGTCGAAAAATTCCCATCTCATGTTCTCCCTCAACTTCAAAATCATCCTATATCGCTGTTTTACCTTTTTTGTTAAGGGTGTTTGATCTTCTTTGCATGTTCACTTTGCAAAGACTGGGTCGGTACTTCTGCAGCGATGTAGGATGATTTTAAAATGATTTTTGAAGTTGAGGGAGAAAATACAAGTTTTTTGACATACCCTAACTGTCTTGAGTTCAGGAAGAGTAAGACAAGATGAGTGTTTGAGATTAAAAAGTATTTAAACTGTATTTTTTTAATGAAAATAACCGATCGTTTCGCTAGATAAGACCCTTCTTCCTCGGCTGGGATCATTTACAACCGCATCTGGGATCGTTTGAAGCTGCATTTAAACTGCATTTTAGAAGTTCAAAATCAGGGCACCATATCAGTCCATTATATGGAGAAAAATCCTGAAATATTTAACTCAAAAAACATAATTTCTTTATGGCTGAAGAAAAAAGACATGAACATGTTGGATGACAAGTGGGTGAGTACATTATCTGTCAATTTTTGTTCTGGAAGTGGACTTCTTCTTTAAAGTAGCCCACATGGCAACACTGATAACAATGTGCAGTCAATGGTAAAACTGTTGCACTGCAAACCAGTGTGTTCGTAATTAAATAATATGGTAAGACATCAATTTGTTTTGTACAGCTAAAATTAGCTGGAGGATGAGACCAGAAGCCACACCCATAACACCCATAGCCATGCCCACTCTTACAGAAAAATAAGGTTTGACTGGCCACATTTCTTTTACTAGTTTATATTAAACTGTCATGTGGTGGAATAGGTGCCTTAAAATGTAAAAATATAATATATATATATATAATGTGTAATTCTATGTAATGTCTCAACTCAAATAACTTTCCATTTTACTCATTCATTCATCAATGAATTGGTTCACTAATTCATTAATATATTTATTGATTCCCTGATTCATTCATGTGCTTATTGATTCACCGATTCATTAATGCATTTATTGGTTTCCTTGTTCAATTATGTATTTATTCAGTCAGTTGCTGGCACACGTAACCGTATTTACTCGTACGGAACAGATTAATCCAGCTGCAAGAAACTGTTCTGTGCAACACAGATCACACAAGAGGTACAGGTAAAAAAAACTCAGAGCATTTTGCAAATCCTTTCTTTACCAACAGTGAATTAAAATAAGTAGTCTGGATAATTAGGAAACCCCTGCTGTGATCGGGGGTTGATTTCAGAGCAAGAATACCAACACTGTGTATGTGTTTATGCACACAGAACGGGACTAGTCTGGTTTTGTGCCTCATGGGTTTAATTCTGAGTAGTATTGACTTGCTTTCTGCAGTGTGTAAATAGTTCACCTTATGAAACTGTTGAAACAATCTAAATTATTAAATATGCTCTCCAACTTTTTGTTCATGTTTCATTGGCTTTTCGTCCTCTCACTTACCAGTGTTACACTTTATTTTGACAATTATCAATGTGGATGTATGAAGTTTGTTGTTCACATACTTCACATTGCTAGTTAGTGGTTTTATTCCTTTCAGTCAATGCATTTTTTTTCTGTTTCAAATCAATAACGTTCCTGTATTCAATCCAAACACAATTTTCTGTGTTGTTAGATGTGCTTGTGCGTAGTCTGCTGCTCATCCTCACTGTGTGGTTGTGGTTTGTTGCATTGATCCAGCAAATATAAACTTAATCAACTGGTGGATCACACACTGGTTCACATAACTAGTCTGAACTGTGCTGTTTGGGGTCAGTAGGATTTTATGCTCACAAAACACAGTAAAACTATAATTTTGTGAAATATTATTGCAATAAACTCAGTCTTTAGTGTCACATAATCCTTCAGAAATCATTCTAATATGCTGATTTGCTGCTTAAGAAACATTTCTTATTATAACAGACTTCTGATTAATGTCCTTGCTAAATAAAAGCATTAATTTCTTTCAAAAAATAATAATCTTAGTGGCTTTTTAATGATAGTGTATTCAGTATTGCAGTGGAGTGGATTACAATGGATTGCAAGTACCTTGGCTGAACTGCAAGATTGTCAGGCTAAATAAATTCTTTAAAACTGAATTTTCTAGGCCACAGAATGACTGGAGTCTCAGCCTGGGACCTCATATTAATCACATCTGTCAAAATAGCATAGTCCTTTGAAATCTTTTGGAAAGTTTTACACATAAACTCAATTTAAAAGTACACATAAACCCTGCAGATTGTGTTAGAGCAGTCAAGCTCTCCCCCACCTGGACGCACACCTGATAAAATCTGATGCACAGGAGTTGCGCTATTGAAACCTCAAGCTATTTACATACACAATCACCGTCTCTGCTTATTTGCTGAAGGCACTTTCAGACAATATGGCTTTTAGTGGAAACAGCCCCTCATACAGCAGCACGTCAGCACCTCTGCACTGCTAAATCACAGCACCTTGATTGTGTTTATAAAAGAACAAGAGCGAATGATGAATGTTAAAGACAAAGAAACTGTAACATGCCACATGCAAATCACAGATGACCAGCAGTCTTGAGAAAAATCAAGGTTTTGATACAGAGCTGGTGTGTCTGTATTGCACTGAAGAGAGAAGAGATGGGAAATATATATCTGATGCATCTAGACAAGCCAGTGAGAAAATGACTATTAATAGCTAAGGCCGCTCTTGCACAAATAATCTAAAGAAAGAAAACTGCATTACACCTGTTCGCCTTACCATTTTCACAGTGTACAAGATGTTTCCATAACAGTAGGCCATGACACCCACAGGGACGAAGAAGCATCCGAGGAGGAAGAAGAGAATGAAGGAAGCGTCGTTGGGATCTTTGGAAGCCCAGTCTAGAGAACAGCCTAACTGATGGACTTCCAACGTGTAGCGGTTCCATCCCAAGAGAGGAGCTCCAGTCCAGGCCAAAGAGTACAGCCAGATGTGCGTGATGGCCCTCCAGGCCCAGGGGAAGTCAATGACCTTGGCATGAACCACACGGATGTAGCGCTCATACGCCAGGCCGGAGAGAGTCATGATGGACACGATGCCTTAAAGGACGAGAAGAGAAATAAAAAAACATATTGAGGTCAAAAGTGTACATATATCTTGCAGATTCTGCAAAATGTTAATTATTTTACCAAAATAAGAGGGATTATACAACATGCATGTTATTTTTTATTTTGTACTGACCTGAATAAGATATTTCATATAAATGACGTTTACATATAGTCCATAAGAGAAAATCAAATGATCCTGTTCAAAAGTTAACATACGCTTGATTCTTAATAATGTGTTGCTACCTGAATGATCCACAGCTGTGTTTTTTTTTTTGTTTGTTTAGTGATAGTTGTTCATGAGTCCCTTGTTTGTCCTAAACAGTTAAACTGCCTGCTGTTCTTCAGAGAAATCCTTCAGGTCGTACAAATTCTTTCAGCATTTTTCTGTATTTGAACCCTTTCCATCAATGACTGTATGATTTTGAGATCCATCTTTTCACACTGAGGACAACTGAGGGACTCGTATGCAACTATTACAAAAGGTTCAATTGCGCACTGATGCTCCAGAAGGAAAAATGATGCATTAAGAGCCAGGGGGTGAAAACTTTTGAACAGAATGATGATGTGTACATTTTTCTTATTTTGTCTAAATAGCATACTTTTTTCATTTAGTACTGCCCTTCAGAAGCTACAGAAGATACTAACATGTTTCCCAGAAGACAAAATAAGTTCAATTTACCCTAATCTTCAAATTCAAAAAGTTTTAACCCCCTGGCTATTAATGCAATGTGTTTTCTTCTGAAGCATCAGTGAGCTTTTAAACCTTCTGTAATAGTTGCATATGAGTTGTTCCCTCAGTTGTTTTCAGTGTGAAAAGATGGATCTTAAAAATCATGATGGATCAAAAAATTTGTTCAAATACACAAAAATGCTGAAAAACCAAAGAATTTTAAGGGCTTGAAGAACAGCAGGCAGTTTAACTGTTTGGGACAAACAAGGGACTCGTGAACAAATATCACTAAACAAAAAAACAGCAACTATTATTTTCTCTTGTGGACTATATGTAAACGTATTTAATGTGAAATATCTTATTCGGGTCAGTGCTTCACAAAAAATAGCATGCATTTTGTATGATCCCTCTCAATTGGGTAAAATAATTAATATTTTGCAGATTTTGACCCCAACTGTCGTTGATGCGAAATTAATTTTGAGATTCATCAAGCTGTAAAATACAAACTACATTACTGCCCAGTTTCAGTCTGCCAAATGTGACTATTAAATATGTTGACATCATGACTTTCTGTAAAGCTGCTTTGAAAACAATGTGCATTGTGAAAAGTGTTAAACAAATAAATATAAATGCAAAACAACGTGGCTTCTCTTTTACAGAATTCAAGCTCCAAGGAAACAGTGTCACATTCAGCAGATGATGGATTATAGTAATTGGTATCATTTCTAGAAGAAAATAACTGTATCTCTGAACTGCAGATCCGCAGAGACTCCTCTGGCAAGAGACTCACAGACACATTCCCCCAATTACCCAGACAGCCACAGTCCTCTGTGACAGAGGCAGGCCGGTGGGGAAGCAGCACTAACGTGTTTCCTCTCAGCTGTCAGATGTATTCACACAGACCTCTTTTTACCTCTCATAGAACTGGGCTTAGTAAATTTAATGTGGAATATGACGCAGTATTACACATCTCATCAAAACAGTTTTTATTTAAATGAGTCAGTTCTCAAGGGAGCAAAAATGGAGGTCATAAACACAAATGGCTCTACAAACAACTGTTTGTAGAAGCATCAAACGCAGCCAATCTCACATCTACATTGGGTCAAAGGAGGCAGTAGGGAAGCAATCATGTGTGATGATAATTTTTGGACTTAAAATAACATCAGGTGTGACCTTGGGGGAGCAGGTGCATAAAATGACCATCTCTTTCAGAAATTATCTATGGTGTTCTCCTCAAAGCATATCCTCTCACAAATGTGTAGTTGATTTTCTGCTGGATACTTCTGGTCCATTAAAGTGTTATTATCTGACTCCATTTGACCTCAGCGCCAGATGGAGTGTTATTTCAATAAATGTGTCATAGTTGTTTACGGAACCTTGGATTTGTTTCTTTGCCTTTTGTCGTAAATGATGAAGTGAATCAAATTAAACACGAATGTGACCCTGAACCACAAAACCAGTCTTAAGTAGCACAGGTATATTTGTAGCAATAGCCAAAAATACATTGTATGGGTCAAAATGATAGATTTTTCTTTTATGCCAAAAATCATTAGGATGTTAAGCATCATGTTCCATGCAGATATTTTGTAAATTTCCTACCGTAAATATATCAAAACTTATTTTTTGATTAGTAATATGCATTGCTAAGAACTTCATTTGGACAACTTTAAATGTCATTTTTTGCACCCTCAGATTCCAGATTTTCACATAGTTGTATCTCAGCCAAATATTGTCATATCCTAACAAACCATACATAAATGCTTATTTATTCATCTTTCAGATGATGTATAAATCTCAATTTAAGATAAAGGATTCTTATGACTGGTTTTGTGGTCCAAGGTCACAAATGTTCCTATTACTGTGAAGCTATTTGATATAATTAGATAATTTGACACGCTCTAAATAACTTGAATTAATTTGCGCCAAACAAGTAAGATGATCATATGAAATCATTTGCAGTAGGAAATACAAAATAACTCTGATTTTTGTTAAAAATCTATTTTCATCAACCTCACACACAGGGTTTAAAAAAATTCTCAACTATTTTTCAAACTATTCTCAAAGATTCTTAACAAAGATTCCACAAGTCAGAAACCTGGAATTTGGTTCCAAGACCAAATGTTTTGAGATGCTATCCAAAATCATTACAGCTCTACAGTAGTCAACATTTTAAGTGGATCAAAAAAGTTAATCAAAGTTGTCCTAAGACAAGAACGGGTATTGATTTGGTTTTAGGACAACTTTGATCAAAGGTTTTGATCCACTTTAAATGTTGACTACTGTATATACTCTTACATGCTAACTATGCAGCTTAGTCATAGTTTTATAATACATTACCAGCGCTTTAGCTGCTTACTTCCAGGTGACAAACGCCCAAAACTTATGTTACTGTTTTAATGGTTTTTAAAAGTATTAATAACCTATAATTTGTGGTGAGGTAGTTAAGTGTCAGAAATCCTGTCAGCTCCGCAGAGTTTCACCGCGAGTGAGAAATGTTGGCTAGGTCTCTTGCGTCCATTCAGAAAGTCTAGACATTCACAAAGCTGAAAAATATAAATAATCACAACTTACTTATGTGAAATGTCTGGCAGATGTGGTAAATAACGTCTGGCCAACTTAGTACTGTTCACCAAATAAAACGTTAGTTTATTAGTCCGGTTATGTATCCGTAGTAAAACACGTTAGGCTATACTGACCCACGTAGGGTTGCCGGCAATAATTTGTAATGGTTTTATTTTGCTTATATTATTTATAAGTCCTAACTGTGTTTTCTAAAGCGTTTTGTAGTTACCTGCGCAGTCAAAATGCATCGTTGTAAAATGTTTTGTTCTCTGGTTTAGCACAACAAACATTCGATCACTTAATATAAGACCATTTTAACAACAGCTGACCGTGAACGTGCAAAAATGACTAGGTTTTCAGATAATATCTGTATAAAATACAATATAAAAGACATATTGACTGCAATGACCAACACCATTAAGAGACAGTTTAGCTATTCAAGTGTCTGAATTATTAATGTGTCTTTCTAGTAAACATTTAAGAGAAATAAACATGTAAGAAAGACTTTCTTTGAATTCAAAGATTTGAAAACTTATCCTGAGGTATCGATACATGAGGGACTAAAGACAGAACTGACCGAATAAACTGTTGCTAAATCCATCCCAAACACATGTGGCAGAATTAAAGATCCATCTTCTCTTCACGCACGAAACAAATGTGAAATTAACTCCAGTGACTGACACCAGCAGATCGCTGACACTTATATTCACTATTAACAAATTAGTTGGTGTGCGGAGTCTCTTGAACCTGTAGTAGAGAATAATGACGATGATATTATTGCAGAAGCCCAGGACACCGATAGATCCGATGGTGAACGTCAGGAGTTTATAAGTCTCGTCGGCGAAAATGTAATCATAATCCTCAAGGTTAGTCTCAGGCGATGTTTCGTTAAAAGAATTCATTTCTTTTCCAAGTGAATTTCCAGCATGGTGACTGAAACCCCTGATGGTCGGTGACCCGATTCAGCAGACCGTCCAGAAACAATCAGGGCAGTCGACTAGTGATTGTAGTTCAGTGTGTCAGTAGGGTTGAATTCGTCTCAAAAGAAAAAAACGTCATCGCTACATCCAGAGAAATGCATTAAAGTTCCTCCTTGATTCAGAAGAGACCTTCCAGCGTTTACTATGATGGACTGTCACTGCTGACTGAACGTAGAGTAAGTGTGTAGTGCGCTGTGTAGTGAAGACTAATCAGTGACGGTGATGTTCCGCTTCTGCTGAGCTGTTTTGAAAACTTATGACAGGAACGGCGATGATGGGCAGTTTAACGTGCGGAAAGAAAAAAACTAATAAGAGTAACAATGCTGTGTCGTCTTAAATGTGCTATTTGAACATAATGAGCTATGCAAAGCGCTGTTATGAACATGAATCAAAGTGACAGTGATGCTTAGATTGCGTTTACTGCTTTGTTTTAAAAAACTTATGCCAGTAATGGCAATATTCAGTATTTTCCCTGGTGAAAAAACCAGCATATGCTGGTAGGTATGTTTTGATGCTGGAATGCTGGTTAGGTAGGTTTTGATGCTGGTTTAAGCTGGTCCTTTGCTGGTTTATGCTGGTCCTTAGCTGGTTTAAGCTGGTCCTTTGCTGGTTTTTGCTGGTCATGTTGCTGGTCAAGGACCAGCATGAACCAGCATAAACCATGACCAGCATAAACCAGCAAAGGACCATCTTAAACCAGCATCAAAACCTACATAACCAGCATCCCAGCATTAAAATATACCTACCAGCATATGCTGTTTTTTTCACCAGGGTTATGTGCTCATATGAAAGCTAATCATGTTAAGACACACTAGAGTGGTGATGTTCAGTATTTAATGGGCTGTTATGAACAATCGCAGTGATGGTGATGCTCAATATCAACTGCCTTGTTGAAAAAAACTGCATATGCTGGTTAGGTAGGTTTTGATGCTGGGATGCTGGTTCATAGCTGGTTTATGCTGGCCCTTTGCTGGTCTTTAGTTGGTCATGTGCTGATCCAGGACCAGCTTAAACTAGCTAAGGACCAGCATAAACCAGCATCCCAGCATCAAAACCGGGTGTTGCTTTGGCCAAGTGTGTATTTAATTTTGTCATTGGTGGGGACATAATGGCAGACAACAGACATTTAATTGTTTAAATTATTGCTAAGGACAATTAGTAGTTGCTGGATATTGGTGGAGACATGCCATAGCGTCTCTATGAAATTCTATGGAAACTATAGTTTTGTCCTTAAATATGAATAGGTCAAACAACAGATTAATGAGTAACTCCAAATTTCACAAAAAGATTATGGACATATTTATAATATAAATCAGACTTAGAAGCAAGTTGCTGTTTTTATGTCACTGTTCTGATGAAGATGTCATTCACTTGTTTAGCAATGTTTTCTTTGGATTGTTTGACTATTCGAAAGAGAATATAGGAAAATATAACAATTAATTTGTGTTTCCTGCTAGCTGAATTTCACATACATAAACAAAAATCTATGTCTAAACCTCTTTGCTTTATTCAGTTCCAATCTAAATCAAGTTTCGTGATACGCACTCTGAAGTCCCGATCATAATAAAATGATTCGCATCTGAATAAAATGATTTGGAAACCCACTCTGAAGTTCTGATCTGAATCAAAAGATTCACAAACCTGCTCCGAAATTCCGATCTAAATGAAATGATTCGTGATTCATGATCCACGCTCTGAAGTCCAGATCTGAATCAAATTACGATTCGCAAACCTGCTCCAAAGTTCCAATCTAAGTGAAAAGATTTGCGAATCCGCTCCGAAGTTCCGTTCTGAATCAAATGATTTGGAAACCCTCTCTGAAGTTCTGATCTGAATCAAAAGATTCACAAACCTGCTCCAAAGATCCAGTCTGCTTAAAAAGATTTGTGAACCTGCTCAGAACCTGCGCAATTTGAGATTCATGTTTCGCACTCCGAAGTCCTAATCTGAATCAAATTCACAATACCTGAGGTTCCTATATCTAAATCAAATGATTTGTGAACCCGTTCCGAAGTTCCAATGTGAGTCAAAAGATTCACAAACCCGCTCCGAAGTTCCGTTCTGAATCAAATGATTCACAAACCCCCTCTGAAGTTCCAATCTGAGTAAAAAGATTTGTGAACCTGCTCAGAGGTTCTGATCTGAATCAACTGATTCACGATCCGGTGGAGTGCTTCGAAATGTAATTGAACAAAATTTTTGCCTGAAACAATTAAGCAAATAGCATGCCTACTAAATTATATGCCCTTGGTTTTGACAACAATGGCAACATGCAGTATTTTGTATGCTTATATGAAGAATAATAGTGATATTATAAATATAAAATGCACTGTTAGGATGCTTATGATTTATATATAGCCTATTAATGCACTGTTATGAAGACTAACAACAGTGACAACTATGTTCAGTATTTAATGTGCTGATATGGACAGTAATGGCAGTATGAGTAATTTTCAGCATGTAATGTGCTGTTATGAACACTAGGCTAATATGCTGTTAAGTAAACTAATGATAATAACAGTTATGTTTTGTATAGTATGGACTGGAATGAACAGTCTATTCTGTTCCATATTTAATGCACTGATATGAAACAGACTATAATCAGCTATAGCAAATCAATCACCATTAAAATGTTATGAAAAGGTTATGAACTTTCACATTTAATTTAAGGGTCAGAGAGAAGGAACTAGTACAGTAAGTGGTAAAAATGAAAACAGTGGGCTTCAGGGAAAAACAGAAAAATAAAAAAAATTATATGAATCTTTTAAGGCATAAGCTGCAGTGTGAAAAGTGTGTTTTTTTTATTAATGAATTTGCAGAGGATCCTATGGGAATGTTTGTTACTCAGTTTCATCAGACTTCATCCAAACACTCCCTCCAGTGTTGGAATTATTAATATTTAAAAATACATTTCAACAATATTTCCAGCTGTAAGAAACCTAGCTGTGTCCGTTTTATAATGCCTAGGTAATTAGAACAACCTCAGACAGCCAGAGAGGTGATGCTTTTGCTCCCTTAATTACAAACATGCAAATGAAGCACAGGTGATCGGGGAACATCATCATGATTAATAATGCCCCTGCAGCTTAGCTGCTGAAGGCTGGTTCGGATGATTCACTGCTCATTACATGTCAGCTGTTAACATCACATCACGTTCACATCCTTCAGGCAAGACTGAGGCCAGTGGATTTCAGTCCTATATATAAAGTACTACCAACAGATTGGAAAAAAAAAAAAAAATAAAATAAAAAATTGCATAGTGTTTAGTATACATACTACATGTACAGATATAAGAGCATGGTAGTAAATGATTCTGAACACAGCCATAATGCAGTTGACCCATTTTTTAACCACACTCCTTGTTTATGTTAGGCTTTTGATTTAAACTCCATAGAATGGAGAATTCACAGAAAAGAACCTGAAAATGCAAACTGTATAATTATTTCACCAGCTTGCAGCCGAAACTTTGATCTTTGACATGAAAATGTGATTCATAAGAGGTTCTTTTCAGTACAGCAATACGTTTGTGAGGAAAATATTCCTTGTTGATGCAACTGGGTCACTGTTTATAGAAATTATCCTAATTGTCCTAGAATATTCCTATTATAAATCATCTATTACGTACAAATCCGAGTCCTTATTGGAACAACATCAGAGGATTTTATCAGCATTTTAGCTTCCCTGCCCAGTAATATTTTCACAGTTCCCGTCAGTGTTTAGAAGAAACTCTAGAGATGTGAAGAAAGATTTGATTTATTTACTAGCTTTTTGAGGACGTGTCTCTGAAATCAGCAGGAGTGTGGAAAACAAAACATTAAAGGCAAGCTGTTGTAGCTGTCAGATCTCATTCACACTTGCACAGACTCAAAGACGGTGACGCACACGCTCTGACGTAAACGATGTCAAACGGCATTGGTTATTGCCTCTTCATAGATTGCAGCGATTAATAACTGAGTCTTGCATCATACAGCTTCAGAAGACTATGGAATATGAATTTTACAGTGCTTTTTTGTCAGCCATAATTCCTATATATTTGCTGTATATAATTATTGCAGGTTTGGAATTGCATGAGGGTGAGTAAATTAGGAAAGAATATTTATCTTTGCACTGTAAAAATAAAGCAAATATTATTTGAGTATGCTTTACAAAAAAATACTGTTTCAGTCTTTCTATTTCAAAATGTCATAAATTAAGTCAATGCATTACATAAAGAATAACTGACGACAGGCCATTGAAGAAATGTTTAGAAAATAACGCACACCCGAGGTGGTGATGCGGCCATGATGCAAAGCAGTCCAACCTCCATGTTTTGATGCCGGAGCAGGGATGTAAGTTAGACAAGAATTGAGCGATTGAGGTGTTGTGTTGCTGGATGTAATAATGAACATAGTGGTCGTCATTTACTCCCGATATGTGAGCTGCTGAAGATGCAGTGGATTATGTTTGTTTGTGAAGGGAATGCGCCTCCTGATCTACATATATCTGCCTATGTTCGCGTGAATCATTCATGATCCAGCTTTACTTATAGCAGAAGTGAGTATAAGGGTTTGTTTTATGAATCTTTGCAGTCACCTTTCCTAATAATGTGCTAGTTAGCAAGTTTAGCGGCTAAACGCGGCTAAATGCGACTGAAGTAAACAGGCTCATCACTCCACAGAGAGAAGAGAGGGGCGGGGCAAGCAGAGCTCATTTGCATTTAAAGTGACCTCGACCAGAATGGGATGATTTTTGCAGAGCTGATTTTGGCAAGGTAAAAAGGGTGTTGTTTTACACAACCATTGAGAATTTTTAACCAAAGTATATTATAGACTTTTCTTTAAGACCCTAAAGAATAATATCAACTTGTGGAAAATGGGCATCCGATGACCCTTTTAAAATGCTATTGTAAGTAAGATTAATTTTTTATGCATCTCATCCATCCCTAATTACAAAATGTCAATTTAGACCTAGTAACGACGCTTGAGCCGTTGATAGCAGTATAATGCAGTCAATAATGAAGTTTAGACAGACAGACTGACAAGCAGACAGACAAAGAAAGAGAGATAAAGTTCGTGAATTACTTCTCTGAGTCTGTGCGTCTCTCAAAAGTGATCCACAGCAGTGTCTCTACTAATAGTGAAACTTTAAGTTAATTTTCTTCATGAAAAGCGCCGTTGTTCCCTAGGTTGTGAGAAATGTCATGTCGTTTTTAAGTTGTTAATCGTCAGAGCAGCGTTAACAACATTAGCGCGTATGCTAACGTGTGTGCATCTGTAAGGGAGAGAGAGTGGGAGAAATAGAGTATGTGCTTTCCGTACATAATAAAACGTAATTTTGTGGCAAAAACATGGAAATAAGCTGTCGTTTTTAACCTATTGTTTACTGTATTCATCTGTTTGGCCAGTGTCGTTGTGGGTTTTGGTTATTTTGCTCTTTTAGGACCTTTGAAATAGCTGAAATCATGTGACGAAGTGATATAGACATGTAATGCGGTCAAGAGCTGCCTGGACCTATGTTCGCCGTGTGTTTCCCTGAAAAATAATGCAGACCTTAGAATGTTTATCAGCCAGTCAGATTCAAGCATTCAACAGCCCTGTAGTAAAATAGCTATTTCTTTGTAATTGTTTGTAAATTTACTAGCAAATTCTGAGTGAAAATTGTATGTGAACTACTCCTTTAAATAATATTTTTTTTAAACTTTTGAGAAAGTGCATCTGATTTATATTGATTAACAGGTTTATGTAACATTTTATTTGACAGAATATCTAAATTTGATGCCCTCATGTGAAACCCCTTGATGATTAAACTCCATATGCTGTGTGTGTTTTCAGTAATTACCTAAAAAAAAAGAGTTTGTTCCCCTCACATCCTCATCTGACTCACGTCTCTGGAAACTGGGTCATTTCATGCATGCATCTACTCTTTTTTTCTCCCCTCTCTCTTTTTCTGTGTCTTAGCCTCTCTCTCTCTCTTTCTCTTTAATAAGAAACGAATTTTACAGTTTACAGCACAGCACACAGATTGCTGAATGGAGTCTAATTATGAGGAGTTGGGATGTGAATGAGTTTCTACAATGCCTGATGGGAAATACAACTACACACTGGCCCAATTCTCTCTCTCTTGTTGTTTTTGTCATCTACACCCATCCTTTTCCCTACATGCACAGGAATGTTCCAAGCTCATGCATGTTAATGCCATGCTATGTTTAGGTGATGGCATGTTTGCCCTTTTTCAGGCTGATGTAAGAGCCTTCAGAGATCAGAGATCAAAGCTGGGATGAATTTCCATGGGGTATTGGTGGAGAGAAGTTGTCTGACAGGCAAAAGAGAAAGTGTGAAATTTTCCTAATTCTCAGTGACACATGCTTCTTGTTTAAAAAATTCTTCACAGCTTCTGTTGTTCGAACCATGTTTGTTAGAACTGTTGTTAATGACGTCAAGCAGGTGGTAGGGTGATAATGTCTGCTAATTAATCAGTTCGAGGTCAAATTAATATGAACAAGTCATCTGAGGACTTCAGCCATTGTTGTTGCACGCTTTCAAGGACACACATTACATGGGCGGAGTAAGAAAAGATTTGATCTGTTTATATTGACTATCACTATATATAGACTAATATCAGATACAGCAAGAACTTTTCAAATAGTTATTAATATATACTGATAAATTTAAGTCCTAAGTAATCACTGGATGCTTTTAACTGATTTTCTATTGAACTGTCACCAGCTGAACTGCAGTGGTTAAAACTATTTAAAATATATTGAATTAAGCTACAAAGTCACAATGCACAATGTTTCCATCTAACATGAATTTTGAGGTGCAGTTTGAGTGAAATGGAACGTTTCAGAACTCCGAATCAGGTAAACCGCATGTCACAAATTATTTACTGTTTCGAAGTCAACAGTGCAAATAATTGGATTGAGATATGGACTTCACAGCGTGTATCAAAAATCATTTGATTCAGACTGAGTTTTCAGAGCGTATTGCAAATCATTTGATTTAGATTTTTGGAGCAGGTTTGCAAATCATTTGTTTTAGATCGTAACTTTGCATATTGCAAATCATTGGATTGAGATCTGTACTTCACAGCGCGTATCGCAAATCATTTGATTTAGATCGGAACTTCGGAGAATGGATTGTGAAACATTTGATGCAGATCTTCTGTGTGGGTTGGCGAATCATTTTATTCAGATTGGTACTTCGAAGCACGGATCGCGATTCATTTGATGTAGATCTGAATTTCGGAGTGGGTTCGCAAATCTTTTAATTTAAGTCAGAACTGAGCACTGGTCGTGAATCGAGACTTTGGTTTGAGTTCATAAAACATTTGATTCAAATTGGGATTTCAGAGCATATTGCAAATCATTTGATTGGAATTTTTTTGATCTGACTCGCAAATCGTTTTAGATCTCAGTGTAGCACATTGCGAATCATTGGATTGAAATCTGTGGCAAGCCAAAGGGGACAGATTTACGATATAGATAAATTGAGTTTACATACAAAACGCTGTTTTTGACAGTGTTTAAAATAGTATTAGTGCCATCAAATACGACGTCCTGATAGCAGACGCAGTAAAAAGATTTTGTGCAATCAGAATGCTGCTTTTTATGGCGTCCTGTGACAAGCTGAACGGCATTAAAAGTGGCACTTTTTACAAACACTAAAACCATTTTTTACAGTTTACGCATGTTTTTTATAGCGTCTACTATCAGATCCCGTAATGGTTTTAACCACCGTCAAAAACTGTGTTTTGTATGTAAATGCGATTTATCTACAGTGTAAATCTGACCCTTTTGGACTTCACATTTGATTCAGATCGGGTCTTCTGAGCAGGTTTGTGAATCTTTTGATTTGACTGATTTCTTTTTTGTCTTTTTAAATAGTACAAAACATCAAACCATTAAGGAAGTACAGTTAAAAAGAACAAAAGAAAGAATACACAAATACAAATCCCTTAATAAAATTAACCATGTTTTTTTATAGTAAAAATGTAGTAACCATGTTTTTTTAATCTTGTATAACCACAGTTTTACTACATATACCATGGTTAATTTGTGGTTACCATGATTTGAAACCATGCCCCCCCAACCCTAGAGGACACATAAAATGAATATAGAGGTGCAGTTTAGGATTAACAGAATTTTGGATAGTTTCAATAAACTTGTCTAGATCAACTTAATAAACAAAGGAGAGGTTTACGCACCCCTGCTTGGTCTAAAGTAAAGTCTCTTTAGGAAAAATCACTTCACTCAGCAACCATGTTGGAAACTCCCACAGGCTGTTACATGTAAGTACAAGACATTCAAGTACAGCATCTATCAAATCAAAGTTTTAAGTTAAATTAACTCACTCCAGTATTATAACACAGAGTTATGTCTCCAATTCTGTGTCAGTGAAATTAGCTCAAAAATAGCATGCAAAATAAATTAAGTTAACCTTACTTGACATGGTTGTGTTTCCCTATTTAGAAGCGGCCTGTTCAGTATCAGTGTCGTCAAACGCTGTTAAACATTTTACGCATGAATTAACGAGAGCACATTAGCAGAGAATTTACTGGAGTTCAGTTCAGTATGGTTTAAAATAAGAACACTCTTGAATAGAAAAACTGACATTTTCGAAGCAACATGCTTAAGTTTTACATGATCAAACACGTTTGTGTACATTCGGTTCAACTTTTTTTTGCAGTGATTCTTCTGATTTGACTTGTTAAGTGTCTTGAATGTATATTCATTTGTGTCTTTCAAATGGCTTAACCAGGTTGTGACACAAGAGTCCAAGCACTCATTAATTTCTCACACTGAGTGATCATGACAACAGCCTTGAGATGTTCAGGACTGGTGTCTTCTGTGTGTATGTGTGTGTGTTTTTGAATAATATTCCCCTTCACTGTGAGGTCTTTATTAATGTAGGACACTGAAGACATTATATAATAATCGCAATGTTCTTTGTCTTTATGGAATCATGATGTTCTGTTTCTTTATAGAATCAGTTTATATTGCTTCAACAGCATGACTAATGAAATGGGTCACAGTTTGAATAAGCAAATGTAGCTGTCACCTATCAAGAAAGGAAAAAGCAAAAAATATCACTTGCCTCAAGCAATTTTCTCATCTTGCCTGCATATGTACAGCAAAATTTAAAAGAAGAAAAAAAAACATTGATCAGTAAGCCATGCATTTTATAGCCGGTTACCTCAGAAGTATAATGTTCCCAGAACAATCTTTGTGTGAATTGATTTCACATACAGGAAAACGACTTGACCTGTTTCTCAGAGATTCAGCTTTAGATAGCTGTTTATTTGTTGCTGATAACTGATTAGATAATGTGTGTGATATTGATTGTGCTTTTAGCCTGTACTTCAGGGTTTTTGCTTGTGGCAGTTTAACTCACAATAAGATCTTGTTTATGCTTCAGTTTTAAGAGTTTTCTTTTAGGAAAAGAGAATTTAAAGTGCTAAACTCTGATTATAGATAAATCTCCAGATACATGTATAGCTTCAGATTTTTGTTTTCTAACCCACTTGTGTTGCGTGCATAGTCTGATGATAATGATAGTAACAGCAGTTGTGTAAATGATCTGAACAGCATGAAGGTATTTCTCATTTAGAGGAACAGTGTGGTGATCAAAGCAGCAGTGGTCACTGGCGGTCTATTAATGTGTGAACAGAGCAAAGCAAATTCCTGTTCAGGTCATTACAGAGGTTTTTGGCTAGGCTAGTTCAGCTGCAGTCTTTTATATTGGGGTCAGAAATGTTTAGTATTTTGACTTACTGGTACTTTTTGTAATAGTGTGGGTGGCTGTCAGCCAACTGTCATACAGAGCAAAGCATGAAAGGTTTTTTATGTAACATGTCTCTTTTTATACAACAGATTAACCTAGTTCTAGATGTAAAATAATAATAATAATAATAATAATAATGGCCATTAGTGTATATACATGCTCACAGAAGCACTGTCATTTATCTGTAATGAACATCCACCACAGTGGAATTTTTACCATATCAGGATATTAGAATGATTAAGGATCATGTGACACTGAAAACTGGAGTTATGATGCTGGAAATTCAGTTTTGCATCACAAGAATAAATTACATTTTAAAACATATTCAAATAGAAAAACATATATTTAAAATTCTAATAATATTTCACATGTTTACTGTATAGCCTTCTTTTTAAAAAAAATTAAAAATTCCCATAATCTTTGATCTGATCAAAACGTCACATCCTCAGAATGCATAGGATAAAATAATAATGACATGCAGTCTTGTTTTATCTTCCTGTTCCTCTCCGTCTGTCTCTCTGTCCCTGTCTCACCGTTTCTCATTCTTGTCTTCGCTATACAGCATAAAAAGCCTTTACTGACTCCGGCTCCTCAGGGAAACTGTTACTCTCACGTGTGTCTCTTTGCTCTGTCATCCATTAGCACCTCAGCAAGCACTGTCCGTACCCTGTCCCTGACATCTCATAGTGATCTGTGCTGTTGTGATTTAAGCTCAACACTAGCTGAGGTCATTATTCTGAGTCTTATGCCATTGTGGACTTGGACAGATTCATATTCTGACTGGAGCATGTTGTGTTCACAGCTTCAGCTGAACTTATTTAGATGTGGACAGTGGTTCACAGGTTTGAATTCTTTTCAGTTAGATTTAGAATTTAAAATGTGAAAATTACAGTAAATAGTTAACACAGAATACCTTGTATGAGCAGATGCCCGTTCACACCAAAATTGATAATTATAACCTTAACAATTACGTTTTAATAATTCTAGAGAATACTGAAGTCCATACCAGGGAAACAATATTTTTGCAGTCAGTTTCAGAATGATTATTTTCTCAGCTGACTAATGATAAAAACACTGACAGCCAATCAGAATCCTGATTTAAAGACCTTGTGCATTTAAAGTGACAGACAACAAAACTTCTGCATGCACTTGCTGCATGCAAACAGGGCTGCATTTCCCAAAAGCATCGTAAGCCTATGTTGACTTTAATAGAACTACGATCAACTTAGGCTTACTATGCTTTTGAGCCTAGAACATTAATGTATGGAAGCTTGTTTCAACCACAGGATAAAAAAATAAAAAGGTTACTGCATCTTTTTATTTCACAAAACCTTTTTCCTCACAAGTTTATATCTCACAGTTCAGGTTTTTAAATGTTAACTTGCAATTGTGAGAAAGTCAAAATTGTGAGTTAAGAAGTCGGAACTGCTTTTTTATTTTTTATTCTGTGGCAAAAAAACAGGTGGTGTAAACTCAGAATTGTGAGGAAAAAGTCAGAATTCTAAATTTACATCTTGAAATTTTGACTTTCTTCCCCAGAATGAAGTTTATATCTGAGAAAAAAAGTCAGAATTATGAGATAAATTCTGAATTTTGGAATGTTAACTTGCATTTGTGAGAAAAAAGCCAGAATTGTAAGATAAAAAGTCGCAATTGTGAGTTAAGTCAAAATTATGTGATACAAACTCACAGTTCTGACTATTTCTCTGAATTGTGAGTTTATATCTTACAATTCTAAGAAAAAAAATCAGAATTGTGAGATAAAAAGTTGCAATTGTGAGTTATTAAATCATAATTGTGTGATACAAACTCACAATTTCGACTCTATTTCTCTAAGAAAAAAAAAGAAATGTGAGATTAAAAAGTCACAATAACCTTTTTTTTTTTAATTTTTATTCAGTGGCGTAAACGGGCTTCCATATAATTGCAACATGTAAACTCAGAATTTTTTATCCCATGGATTTTTATTCATATTATCATGCATTCTCTGCTGAAAATAGATACCATTATATATTTTGTAATGTTTTTACTGGTTATAATGGGAATTGTATTAGTTTTAATGGAATATGTCCCAAAACACACTACAAGAAACCATTTTTTAAATGCTTTTAATGGTTAATACTTGATGGTTTGTAATGGTATTTGTAATCAATTACAATTTCTGTGATGGTTTCTACTGTTTTCTTTTTTTTTTCTTTTCGGCAGTGTTAGTGTGGATGCTAATGTACAGTCAAACCAAAAATTATTCCAGATACCAGATATAATTTTTTATATTTTTTCACTAGTGTGTGCAGGACATTGTAGTTCATTTATGTAAGTGAAGATTGCAAAATAAAGTAAACTGTGACATATAATAATTCTTAAAATAATTTCTCCATACAGTGGACTACTATTAAAATTGCTATCAATTTGGGACTAAAAATTATTCAGACACTTTGACCTGACCACGTTTTGCTTAAGTGTTTTTTCTTTAATTGCTAATGCGACCTTTTTACACCACAGACTGAACAAAATTAAGCATTGCTTGGTAATTAGTCAACAAAGTATTGATAGTTGTGTAAATATTGTCATACTAACAGTTGTCTGAATTTTTGGTTGATTGTAATCTATTACATACCTTTCTATCAAAGTTATCTGACATTATCAAGATCAATTTGTTCTGACACAGTTTAACTCTGAGTTCTAGTCATATTTTATTACCATTTTCCATAGTAGCATAATAGCAAATTAACTGTGATAATGTGAGAAATGTTGAAGGTGTCCAAATAAATGTTGATTTGACTGTGGTTATCATAGTTATCATTCCTGGTATGAACAGGCAAGTAAATGATAGAATTTTTTTTTTACATTCTGAGCAAACTATTGCTTTAATGTTACCTGTCTACTCTCTCTCCTTTCTCTGACAGAGCCGCAAGCACTTACCACCACACTCACTGTTTCTTAGTTTCTCACCTTTCATTTTTTTCCCCTCTGCTCTGAGAAAGGATTAAAGAATGCCTGTTCTCTTGTCAACTGTGACACGATGTGCTGCTAAATCTTTGAGCGTGTCTGTCCCACAGTGCTCCGCTCCACCCGACTGACAGCTCCGCTCTACTAACCCCCCGTTAAATGAAAAGCACATTACACACTCCTCCGTACTCACAAAACGACAGGAACTGTGCCACATTTGCAACTCTGGAGTAGGAGGCTGATTTATGTGGAACAAACTGTCAGCAAGCTATCAGTGAGAGCAATGATGAGAGACCGAATCTTACAGATTGAGACATTCAGTTCTTAGCTTTGGCGTGTTTCTGCTAGAATATCCTTTTTTTTCATCCAGAATTTGTATATATTACCTAAATATGAAAAAATTATCTCTCTGCTAATGCTGTGGATTATATAGGGCAGTGTCTCAGTATGATACGAACCCATAACCCATCATTTTGAACTATTCATTCAAAGAACCAGCTTGTAAGAGTGATTAATTTTGAGGGGCTACACTGGTTCATGCTGTTTGTCTTTGATTTGAACGAATGTGTCATTTGTTCCAAAAGAACAAACACTTTTGGAATACTCATTGCAACATACTACAGTTTGGTACACACTAATTTTAATTTTGAATACTATTTAGGACTGATAGCATGTGAAATGTGATGCAACATACTGAGAGAAAGTCAAAATTGTGAGTTAAAAAGTAGCAGTTACTTCATTTTTTATACTGAGAAACAGAATTGTGAGGTGCAAACTCAGAATTCTGAGAAAAAAGAATTGTGAGATATAAACTTGGAATTTTGAAGAATTCTAAATTTACATCTTGAAATACTGAAAAAAATCAGAATTTTGAGATATAAATGTAGAACTTTGGAATGTTACTTGCATTCGTGATTCAAACCTGTAACCTGTTGTTTTGAATTGTTCATTCAAAGAACCAGCTCATAAGAGTCGTTTTGAGGGGCTACACTGATTCATGTTGTATGTCTTTGATTCACTAAAAAGAACCAGAGAAATTTGTTTGAATGGTGAATACTTTTGGAATACTCATTTCAACATACTACGATTTTGGACACACTATTTTTAATTTTGAATACTGACAGTATTCAATATACTGTTTTGAATACTAACAGTATACTGATACTGATAAATGGGATGCAAAAAAAAAAAAAACAGTTCATAAGAGTCATTTCTTCATCAATCAGATTACACTGCTTGTGCTGTATGTTTCTGTTTCACTAAAAAGAACTGCTCAAAAGAGGCATTTGTGACCCTGGACCACAAAACCGGTCTTAAGTCGCTGGGGTATATTTTGTAGCAAATATGGGTCAAAATTATTGATTTTTGTTTTATGCCAAAAATCATTAGGATATGAAATAAATATCATGTTTCATGAAGATATTTTGGAAAATTCCCACTGTAAATATACCAAAACATAATTTTTGATTAGTAACATGCAATGTTAAAAACTTTATTTGGACAACTTTAAAGGTGAGTTTCTCAATATTTTCATTTTTTTGCACCCTCAGATTACAGATTTTCAAATATTTGTATCTCGGCCAAATATTGACCCTTAGGACTGGTTTTGTGGTCCAGGGTCACATTTGTTTGTGAATAAGACTGGTGGTGTGCAAGTTTGCTTTTGTATGCCACCTGTGAATTCACTTAAGACATTATAGTCATTATTTCATTATTTTTATTGCATTATTCAACAGGCTTCAAAGTTTTTTTGAACACCAATGCATTTTAGGGTCTTGTGCCATGAGCACTGCATTTTCAAAGATTTTTAAAGATTTTAAGACTGCATTCTATTCTATGAATGCCAATTTCTGGCATAAAATAAAAAGATAATTGCTACTATTTTCTGACTTTATTCTCAGAATCGAGTTTGAGCTTATATCTCACAATTCTGATTTTATATCTCATAAATGGACTTTTTTTAGTTACGACATTTTAACACCAAATTGTGTAATGTAAACTTGCAATTCTGTTAAAAATGGCAGAAATGTGTAAAAAAAAAAAATTCCAGATGATTTGTCTTGCAATTCCAAATTTACAGTTCATAATTATTTTTTTTTCAGTTGTTATTTTGTGTCTTTATTCTGAATTTTCATCTCAGAAATAAGAGTTTATATCTCACAATTTTGAGTTACAGTTAATGTCTTACCGTTTAGATTTTATGTATATATATACATTATCAGTCAAAAGACTTTTAATGTTTTTAAATGAATTCTCTTCTGCTCACCAAACCTGCATTTATTTGATCCAAAAAAAAAAAATTGTGAAAGATTTTTACTATTTAAAATAACTAACCCTTTTATTTAAATATATTTAAAAATATAATTTATTCCTGTGACCAAAGCTAAATGTTCAGCATCATTACTCCAGTCTTCGATGTCACATAATCCTTCAGAAATCATTCTAATATGCTGATTTGCTGTGTTTAAGAAACATTTTATTATTATTATTATTATTATTAAAACAGTTGAGTACATTTTTTCAGGATTCTTCTATGATTCTATTTTGGATAAATGCTGTTCTGAACTTTCTATTCATCAACAAAACCTAAAAAATACTACTCAGTTGTTTTCAACATAATAATAATAATAATAATAATAAATGTTTTTTAAAATAATAATAATATTGAGCAGCAAATCAGAATATTAGAATGATTTCTGAAGGATCCTGTGACTGGAGTAATGATGCTAAAAATTCAGCTTTGAAATCACACAAATTAATTACATTTTTAAATATATTCAAACAGAAAACAGTTGTTTTAAATAGTAAAAATATTTCAGAATTTTACTGTTTTTGTTGTACTTTGGATCAAATAAATGCAGGTTTGGTGAGCAGAAGAGACTTCTTTAAAGAACATTTAAAAAACCCTTGACTGGTAGTGTATTTATATATATATTACCGCCTACCTCCTAATTGAATTTCATATTGTTGGTAAGCATTCGGCCTTTTGTGATTTAGGTTAGCACACAGGAGGACGATGAAAGTATGTGAACAGGTCAGTGGAAATATGGTGAGATGGCGGAATAATATCCAGCAGCACCTCCGGCAGCTCAGCTCACTTTCTAAAAGTCAGGTAAATGTCAGGGAACAACGGCAGAGCGGATTCACTGACATGAGCTTTGTGTTCAGCTGAACGGATCCTTCAGCCCCTGTCCTTTCTCTGATCACTCACGCCTGTCTATTTTATTTATGAAGCAGATACAGTGATGTTTGTGGGCCAACATATCTGACAAAAGGTTAAAGGCCAAACCCAATTGCTAATTTATGGACGCTGTTTCTGGTCCTTGCGACTTTTTGTTTTACAATACTGAGGAGCAAAATCATTAGACAAAGACATAAACTCATATTACTAGCAGACAAAACACACAAGATAGAGTTTGGAATAAGTCGCAAAGCTAAAAATGCAATTCTTTAACAAACGTGTATATAGCACACAAAAACTGGGTAAAATAGTGAGATTTCTCTTGCATTGTTCACCACCGTGGATGCCTTTCTTCTCTGCGCTCATCAAAAAGAATTATAGGATTGCTTTCTCTATGAAGGAAACATGCAACGCTGCCAAAAAATGTACAAAAGAAGCCATACGGAACAGCACGCTTTTGATGCCTTAAAATTCTGCCTACGTAGAGGCTTTGTTATCAGACTGTATCGCACTGGCAGGGGCCTGATTCACCAGCATGAGCTCCATTCTGGAATTGGATACATGAGCAGAATGGTACATGATGAGTTTCCACTGATCCTCACTGAATGATGCTAGATGAAATATAAATAAGGGTCAAAGAGGAAACCCGAGCTGGGGTTCATCATGCCGGTGACTCAATCAGCTCTAATAGAGTTGAGTCGAGTAGCTTGGCTTTACAAGCAGGTGTGTGTGTGTTTGAGTGTATGTGAGAGAGAGTGAGTCAACAGAGAGTCAGAGTAACCTTGTGAAATGGTATGGCATGGTAGTTTTTGTCCATTTTTATAATTCCCACAACCAGTTCTTGGTGTTTATCTTATTTAAAATATTTTATATTATACATACTAAAATCATAATTAATTGTAATTAATTTTAAAAGTTTTAAATGTGCACAAATGTGCAGTATTTAAAGATGCACTATGGAAGATTACTATAATACTTGAATTTTTTTAAATGATAATATTTGTATAATATAATATTTTATATAATTTAATACATTTATTTTGGATATTTGTCTTTTAAAATGTTTTTAAATATTATTTTAATATTATTTTAAATCTTTATATTATGTAATATTTTATATTTGTATAATTTTACATTTTTATACATTTTTTATTTGTGTATTATTTTATATTATATTAATGACATTATTTTAAATATTTTATATAAAATATGTTTTTATATTTAATCTCAACAGACACATTTGTTATTTTATGCTTTACCCTTTTAATAGTGTAATAAAAATGTGCACTATAGAGTTTTTATTGTATTATTTTAAATATTTTTTATATAATATAATTTGTTTTATTTAAATGTATACATTTGTTATTTTATGTTTTGCATTTTTAATTGCGTATTGAAGTGTGCACTATAGAGTTTTTATTAAATTATTTTAAATGTTTTATATATAATATAATTTTATGTTATTTAAATTTATTTGTTATTTTATGTTTTGCCTTTTTAATTGTGTATTAAAATGTGCACTAGAGTTTTTATTATATTATTTTAAATATTTTGTATATAATATAATTTTATGTTTTATGTAAATTTATATATTTGTTATTTTATATTTTGCCTTTTTAAATGTGTATTAAAATGTGCACTATAGAGATTTTATTATATTATTTTAAATATTTTATATATCATATAATTTCATGTTTTATGTAAATTCAGACATTTGTTATTTTATGATTTGCCTTTTTAATTGTATATTAAAATGTGCACTATAGAGTTTATATTAAATTATTTTAAATATTTTATATAGAGAATAATTTTATATAATTTTATTTTATACTTTTAAATGTTTATTAAAAGAGCAATGCAATAGCAAGGGCAAAATTACATAGTGCACCTACGTTTATCAAAATGACCAACTCATTTTAGTCCTGAACCTTGTGAATTTCCTCATTTGTAAGTTGCTTTGGATAAATGCATCACCTGAAAGGATGAATGTAAATGTAAACGCAACATTGCAAACCTCATAATCTGACTGGCATGAAAAGCGACATGAAAATCACAATTCATCTGGTGTGTTTTACATGTCATTTAGGGTGTTTTTTTCTGAAATTACTCACTGTTGGTAAAAACACTGCAGGAAACACTGAAGAAATAATGATACAGTGCAAACCAGCCAAACACTGAATGCAAATAAATATATTTTTTCAGCTATTTTTAAATCGGTAATTTTTGCCTGAAGGCTGTGATGTTTTCTGCTCTTCTCACATGTTAGGAAAGTTCATCTGGGTGTGAAGACAGCAAAGTGCTTTGTCTTGTCTAGTTTTTATCTGCCGTTCACGCTTCGCTCTGCTGTTTGAAGCCTCTGTCACCTCATGTGGAACCAACTGCATAACGGAGCATCAGATGTTCACAGTAAGACGTTAGATTGATTCTGAAACACAGATGTTGTTTTTCTTAGTGTTGTACATCCTCATTCATGTCCTCTATTTGGCTCTCATTTCCCTGTCCCCCTCATCTCAGCTCAGCATCATGGATTACAGCCTCTCATAATTACATAGGGAACCGCTATACAGCACCATTGAGATGCAGAAGATGTCCTGACATTAGGATGATAATCCATACAGCACACTCTTCTGTCAGACTCGATTCCCTCTGGAGGCATTGTGGGAATGATTTGCCTGCTCAGCTTGCGGATTCAGTTCTATCTGCCGGAAAGCATAGTAATGAGGAATTTGCATGCACAGGCCCGGTGGGTGACCTGTCCTTTCTGCATGCCAATTGTCCTGCACTGAGCAGGAGGAAACCTTACAAGGTTGTTCACTGCATGTATATGCAACATTTTGTTCTGCTGAATCTAGCATTGCATGCATGATTAATTATTAATGTGATTAACGCTGATCTTATTGCTAATCTTCAGTGCATGGCATAATAACACGGTTTGATTTAGACAGCTGTCATCAGTGATGGCGCACAAGATTTTCTTTATCTTCACTTTGATAAGATGTGAAGTATTTGGGATTTCTTCAGCTGATCACTAGAGTTTGGTTTTTGATCTTGTGTTTATGTACATAAAGTACAGTGTCAAATATCTGACTTACAGTTTTCATTTTTTACAACTTTTATACAATGAGACTTATGGTCTATTTAAGCTGTCTATTGCTATAGAAAAGCTTAACAACACCCTACTGAAAAACATCTAAAACCAGCCTAAGCTGGTGTCCCAGACTGGTTCTAAAGTGGCTTTGGACACTTTTTGGCTGGTCTTAGCTGGTCAAGCTGGGAGACCTGCTTAAAGATCAAGCAAGCTTAAACCAGTTGCTTTCAACATAAACCAGCTGGTTGGCTGGTCTTAGCTGCCCTGGTGAAAAAACCATCATATGCTGGTAGGTATGTTTTGATGCTGGAATGCTGGTTAGGTAGGTTTTGATGCTGGTTTAAGCTGGTCCTTTGCTGGTTTATGCTGGTCCTTAGCTGGTTTTTGCTGGTCATGTTGTTGGTCAAGGACCAGCATGAACCAGCATGAACCAGCAAAGGACCAGCATAAACCAGCATCAAAACCTACCAGCATATGCTGTTTTTTTCACCAGGGTGGTCATCCAGCCTGATCTTAGGACCAGCTTAAACCAGCCAATACCAGTTTAGGCTGGTTTTAGCTGGGCTTTTTTTCAGCATGGGTTAAATTATTTGCTAAATCAGCTGGTTTTAGCAAATTTTTTAGCTTTTTTTCCCCCTACATCAGCTGTATTTAGCTCATTTTAGCTTTCCCCCACTGCACCCCCTCCTGGTTTTAACTGGTTTTTAACTGTTGTTAAATGTCATCAACATGCTAATCATGTTAACAACATGCTAGCAACATGTTAATCATGTTAGCAGAATGTAAACAACAAGCTAACAACGTGCTAATAATGCTTAAAACATGCTAGCAACATGCTAATCATGTAAAAAACATGATAGTAACATGCGAATCATGTTACCAAAATGTAAACAACATGCGAATCAAGCTAAAAATGTGCTAGCAAAATGTTAACAACACATTAATCGTGTTAGTCATGGTAACAACATGTTAGCAAAATGTTAACAACATGTTAGTCATGTTAACAACATAATAGCAACATGCTAATCATGTTTTAAATATGCTAACAACATGTTAATAATGCTTAAAACGTTAGCAACATGCTAATAATGCTAAAAACATTATAGTAACATGCTAATCATGTTAAAACATGTTAGCAACATGTTAGTCATGTTAACATGCTAGCAACATGCTAATAATGCTTAAAACTTGTTATCAACATGATAATAATGCTATAGCAACATGTTAATCATGTTAGCAAAATGTAAACAACATGCGAATCATGCTAAAAATGTGCTAGCAAAATGTTAACAAGACGTTAATCGTGTTAGTCATGGTAACAACATGTTAGCAAAATGTTAACAACATGTTAGTCATGTTAACAACATACTAGCAACATGCTAATCATGTTTTAAATATGCTAACAACATGCTAATAATGCTTAAAACATGTTATCAACATGCTAATAATGTTAAAAACATTATAGTAACATGCTAATCACATTAAAACATGTTAGCAACATGTTACTCAAGTTAGCAAAATGCTAACAACGTGCTAGCAAAATGTTAACAACATGGTAATCATGTTAGAAAAATGTTAAAAACATAATGTTAACAACATGCTAGCAACATGCTTATTGAAGGAGTGCATATTGCTAGAAACATGGAAGCAACATGTTAGTTCTGCATATCTAATCTTTTCATGTGCATATTCCTATCAAATGCAATGCAGATGGTTATTTTAACAGCAGGTCCAAAACAATTACTGTGACAGTCTAATCAGCTCCGAACCCAATTTCACAGATCAGCGATCAACAGGCAAACTGGGCAATGGTGATGCAGTAAACTTCAAAGAGTGTCGGTCACAGAGTTGAAATGAGAGCTTACAGAGGAAGAACCCTAATCAAAAACAACCAGGAATATATTGCTCATCAATTATGCATTGCTGCTTTTGTAGTTACGTGTTGCAGGTCTCAACACAATGACTGTCAGATAACGCTTCTCTACACACTAATAGAACAATGCCCTGTTTATGTGATTTTGCTGAAGAACTTTGACTGAGAAACTGATTCATGTCTGCATAGTGTTTAATGCAGAAGACTGCATTGTCAGAAAATTGTACCTGAAGGGGTGCGACAGCTTGTATCATGAACCTTTTAGGGGTAAATAAAGTACAAAGATGTACCTTTGAAGGTACTGTGACAGTGACAAGCTGTTGTACCCCTAAAGGTACAATTTTTGCACAGTTTTTCTGAGTCTGTGCTGAGGCAAATGATTAAATTGAAATGCTCGTGGTGTGATTTCTTGTGAAACAGTGATATGTGCCCTAATAAAACTATCAAAGCAATCTTGTGTTCTGTATTGTTATGATGAAATTAAATAACTGTTGTATGGTGTTATGTTGGGTTGCCAATATTGAAATATTGTCTGAGCTTGTGATATTGGGTTTGAGCACATTATTATTATGAAAGCTAAATATATTACTCTTTGTTCTTCTAGAACTTCTAAGATACAGCCAAATCCACAACATTCATAATCTGCATCTGTCTGTGCTGTATCATGACTGGAGGAAGTGTTATTATTATGAACTCATGTTTTGGCCAGAAGCAATGTTTTAAAGTTAAACATCTTAATAATGATGTAGATTTCAATTTGTGTTATATTTTAAATTTCTCCTTTAAGTGATAAAATATATCAGCTAGTCAGCTAGTTTTATCTGGGTTTTTCCCACTACATCAGCTGTTTTTAATGTGTTTTAGCTGTTTTACCCCTGATTTTAGCTATTTTTTTGCTAATGTTTTGACATATACATTGTTTAAGCGGTCTATTACTAATAAAGATTAATGGCTATCCTAAACAACAGGCTAAATCATGCCAGCAACATACTAAAACATGTTAGCAATGTACCAATCATGCTAACAACATGCTAATCATGCTAAAAACATGTCAGCAACATGTTAATTGTGCTAAAAATGAGCTAGCAACATGCTAATCATGCTAATAACATAATAATAACATGCTCATCATGTGAAAACATGTTAATCGTGTTAGCAAAATGCTAACATACTAGCAAAGTGCAAACATGCTAATCATGCTAAAAACATAATAGTAACATGTTAATCGTGTTAAAACATGGTAATCATGTTAGCAAAATGGTAACAACATGGTAGCAAAATGCAAATAACATGCTAATCATGCTAACAACGTGCTACCAAAATGTTATCAACGTGCTAATCACGTTAACAAAATGTTAACAACATGTTAATCATGTTAACAACATGCTAGCAACATTCTAATCATGTTATAAACATGATAGCAACATGCTAACAGCATGCTAATAATGCTTAAAACATGCTAGCAGATTCAAAGAAAGTTTTTTAAAGGAAAAGTTTCTCACAAACACAGTTTTTTCCCCTACATCAGCTGTTTTTAGCATGTTTTAACTGTTTTCTCCTGGTTTTAGCTGGCTTTGAACTGTTTTTTTTTGCTCATTTTGACATATACATTGTTTAAGCTGTCTATTACTAGAAAAGCTTAATGGCTATCTTAAACAGCAGGCTAAATCATGCTAGCAACATACTAAAACATGTTAGCAACGTGCCAATAATGCTAACAACATGCTAATCATGCTAAAAACATGCCAGCAACATTATAATTGTGCTAAAAATGAGCTAGCAACATGCTGATTATGTTAAAATGCTAGCAAAATGTTTATTACATGCTTATAATGCTTAAAACATACTAGCAACATGCTAATCATGATAAAACTGTTTGCAACATGTTAAATCATGTTAGCAAAATGCTAACAACGTGCTACCAAAATGTTAGCAATATGCTAATCACGTTAACAAAATGCTAACAACATGTTAATCATGTTAACATGCAACATATTAATCATGTTAACAACATGCTAGCAACATGCTAATCATGTTATAAATATGATAGCAACATACTAACAACATGCTAATAATGCTAATAAAACATGCTATCAGGTTTTGAAGATTTTGAACATTTTTAAAGAAGTTTCTAACAAACATGCAGCTTTTAACTTCACAATATGTTAACTGATGGTCTGGAGTGGTGTGGATTACTTGTGGATTATTGTGATGTTTTTACCAGCTGTTGGACTCTCATTCTGACGGCACCCATTAAATTTCTCCAAATCTGTTCTGATGAAGAAACAAACTCATTTACATCTTGAATGGCCTAAGGGTGAGTAAATTTACAGCCAATTTCCATTTTTGGGTGAACTATTCCTTTAACTTTCAAACTTCAAGTTTACAAAAAGAATACAACTAGTCTGTCTAAAAAAACCCTATTTTTTAGATTAATGTGAGTGCATATATTTGAAAAACCTTTCTGTATCTGTCTGCAAAAACGTTTATAGTCAATAAAACCTTTGAACAGAATGTCTGACTCTTGAAAAGTAGCTTGCTAGTGATTTTTGCACGGCTCCCTAATGCGAGAAAAAGATTTGGCTTTAATTCAGCTGTCATTATTGAGGGCAGGTGGTTTCTGCTTCATGAGAAGCTGCTGAATATTGTATTCGTGAAATGTTGCTTTTAATGCATTTTAGATGTTTTGCTTCTTCGTGGTTTGCTGGCAGAGTGCACTTCATAACAATGTTACATCATATTGATTTAAAAGGTGACTTGTTTGGATCCCTGATAAACTTGAAGTGCATGAAAATTCAAGATTAACACCAGGAATACAAACACGCCTGTGGAGTTTACAGAAACATCTAAAACCCCCGACTGTAAAGGAAGTCGGTCAGCCAGAATATTGAACTGAAAGACTTACAGTAAAGGTCCATCACTGATAAACAAGCAGAGCATTCAGGTGAGACGTCTGTTTTATCACTCAGAAACATTCAGTTTTTAAAGCCGGAGCTCTCCTCAGACAGCAGCCCAGCAAAGGATTTACTATAGAAAGGAATTAAAGACAGATTTCTGAAAAACTACTAAGCAGATTTGTGCCATTTGTGTCAATTTTTTTTCCTATTAAGACTTTTTGAAATAAATGAGTCCCTCAGGGAAATCTGACTATTATCATTTTCTATAAATTCTTAGAATCTTTAGATTTTAGAATTTTAGATTTTTAGAATACTTAAAATGTTTAATTTAGATTCACATCAAACATAAACTTCACAAATGAAATCCTAATATCTCAACTGTTTCTCCTAATGATAACAAATTAAAAGTGGATTGAGATCTTGTCTTAAGCCTCCTGCTTCTCAGGGTATTTTTCTGAGTTAAAGGCCCCAGTTACCTCACACCTGCTTCTTCTGTACTTTTATGAGTTCTTTTATGTCTTAAACTGTGCTTAGATTAGTAGGCATCTTAAAATCTGCAATGAAAAGTCAGAGATTTATACTTGAACTCTTTGAACGTTTAACATTTCTAATCACATTCTTCCACAACCAAATTATCTGTCCACATTTATATTATAGGTCTCTGCTCTTGTGTCAACAACTATCACATTCTGTTCGGAATGGACATAACTGAGAACTTAATTAGTCTCCTGAGCTGAAAAAGCAAACTTTAGCAATAAAATTATTCTCACTTCAATGCAGAGAAAGAAAAATGGTGACTCTGCAGAACAAGGATTTTCACAAGGGCAGATCCTTAAAGGAACAGTTCATCCCAAAATGAAAATTTTGTCATCATTTATTCACTCTTTATTCACACATTTTTCCCAACAGGTTGGTTTTTAAACTTCAAAATGCACTATAAACACGTCATTGTTATTCATGTAATAAATTTCAAGTCGTATGAAATCACATGACAGCTTTGTGTGAGACTTACAGTAGGTTCTTAATTCTCAAATGAATTTCAGTGATTCAGAAACAGGCTAATCATACTAGACGACGCTATTAACATGTTAGTAACATACTAATCAAGCTAAAAACATGCTAGTAACTTGCTAATCGGGCTAAAATCATGCAAACAACATTCTAGTAACATGCTAATCATGCTAGAAACATGCTAACATACTAGTAGCTTGCTAATCCCTGGTGAAAAAACCAGCATATGCTGGTAGGTATGTTTTGATGCTGGAATGCTGGTTAGGTAGGTTTTGATGCTGGTTTAAGCTGGTCCTTTGCTGGTTTATGCTGGTCCTTTGCTGGTTCATGCTGGTCCTTGACCAGCAACGTGACCAGCATAAACCAGCAAAGGATAATCATAACATGTTATAATAACATGCTAATAATTATAGAAACGTGCTAGCAACATCCTAATCATGCTAGAAACATGGTAGTAACATGCTAGTAGCTTGCTAATCATGTTAACAACGTTATAATAACATGGTAATCATTATAAACAGGATAATCATGCTAGAAAATGCTAATAACATGTTAGTACCTCGCTAATCATGCTAGAAACAGGCTAGCAACATGCTAGTAGCTTGCTAATCATGTTAACGTTATAATAACATGGTAATCATTATATAAACATGCTAGCGACATGCTATAAACAGGATAATCATGCTAGAAAATGCTAATAACATGTTAGTACCTCGCTAATCATGCTAGAAACAGGCTAGCAACATGCTAGTAGCTTGCTAATCATGTTAACGTTATAATAACATGGTAATCATTATATAAACATGCTAGCGACATGCTATAAACAGGATAATCATGCTAGAAAATGCTAATAACATGTTAGTTACATGTTAAGCGTGCCAGAAACATGCTAGTAACTTGGTAATCATGCTAAAATCATACAAGCAATATGCTAGTAACATGCTAATCATTCTAGAAATATGCTAACATGTTAATAGCTTGCTAATCATGCTAGAAACATGCTAGCAACATGCTAGTAACTTGCTAATCATGCTAGAAACATGTTAACAACATGCTAGTCATGCTAACAACATGCTAGTAACATGCTAATCATGCTAGTAAATTGCTAATAATGCTAAAATCATGCTAGCACATGCTAGTGATGTGCTAAATTATGTTAGCGACAAGCTAATTCATGTTAAATTGTGCTAACGACATGCCAATTAATGTTAAATTGTGTTAATGACATGTTAATTCACATTAAATCATGCCAGCAACATGATAATTTATGCTAAATCATGCTAGCAACATGGCTAAACCATGGTAAACACATGGCTAAATTATCTTAAATCATGGTAGCAACATGCTGATTCATGCTAGAAACTTCAATTTAAACAATTAAATTCAATCTTTTCAAAGCTATTTCAAACTTTCAGACAAGTTTCAAAGTTTGTCTGTGAACTTTAGTCATCTAGTTGTGTAATTGTGATTTGATTTAAAGAACATTTTATAATGGAACAAATGTTGACCCCTGGACTAAAATGTGGTTTTGCTTGTTAATGTGCAAACTGCTGTAAGCAATTCTCTAACATCAGAGATAGAGAGAGAGAGAGTTCAGAAAAAGGTCAGACACAGAGAAAAGAAAGACGAGATGGCTGCTGACAGATGTCACAATCCAAGGCTTAAACAAAGTCAAGTGCATGCATGAAAAACACACAGAACAAACACAGTCTCAGTGTTGTGACATATAATATCCACATAGGATTAGAGGGGTGATCACCTGTCTATATGAATGCTATCAATCTTGAACACCACAATAGCAAAGTTTGTAGTTTAGGCAAATGTCATTGTCTAAATGTCACAAGGATGTGAGGCAAAGAGTGTTTGCAGAGGTATCCGGAAGCTTGTTGTTTTCTTCTGCTTCAGAATTCTGCATGCAGATCACGATTGTAGTGAGAAATGTGATATTTACAGACACAGCCTGATCTGGAATAAAATAAACATGAGTGACATTTGATTGCTGTGTTCCCTCTGAGGGAAAGGATATTTTTGTTCTTGTAAAAGGTTGTTTGTTTTGATAGGTACATGGTACACTGTGTTCAAGAAAGGTTTGTTTTATATAGGTTGTTCTCTAAAATGAGGCGAAACATAAAATGCACATTCCTAGGATCATTTCCTATTTTTTTATTACTCTGAACCCATGATATTTCCGATTTTTAAAGAACGTTTTATGCCTGCTATACTTAAATGTTTGGGGGTTGAACGGTCAGTCTAAAAATGGCAAAAAACACTGCACTACATTAATTCATGCTTGTTTTTCATTAAGAAATTCCGGGAAAATTTCACACAAATTACAAATAAATTACACGTGCATTTTTGCTACATCGGAGCCCCCCCTACAGTAAAGTGAGTGTAATTCACTGTCGTAAATATACCGCTGTCGTAATTACAGCTGATAGCTGTAAATGTAGGTTTGTTGCTCCTAAACTTACATACTTACAAAAAGAAATCTGACGCCTGGCAAGGAAACAGAAGACTTTCATCTTACTAGAAATGATTTTCAAGCTCATGTTACGAGGTAAAATCTTATATACAGTTGCTTGGGAAGTACTGAAGTAGAAAGAATGAAATAGTAATTTTTTGTAAACATATTTTGTTTTAGTTACAACTAAAAAATATGTCTAATGTACAAAACTGTTTTCTGATTACAGAGTTAAAGTATTCAGCCTGACAAGGTTTATGATGCAAGTACAGGAAAATCATGAACTTAAATAAGGTGGAATGACATACAATAATAGGGGCAAAAGGGCAACCTGATTGTTTTCAAAATGACCCTAAAAGCACATATAATAATGTTTGTGTGTATTTCAAACGAACCGTTAAAATGTGTTTCATCTGTAAAATCTTCATCTGTATGAAAAAGTGCAAATGCAAAATCTAATCCTGCATATAATTTAGCAAACAAGTAGAAATTAAGCATGAAGATCTCCCATTCATACATGTTGTGCTTTGTTTGCCGTTCAGCAACTAATTTCACTTTTTTTTTCTGAAATATCCAAATCTTATTGACAGCATCTCATTGTAAAACTCACCAGCACCTGTGGCCTTCAGCTAATGTCTTAAATAACACACTTTCAGAAAATTCTTGGAAAGGTGACATTACTGAATGAATTTATATGTGGCCTGACGTGAATGTGGCGTATTCTCTCAGGGTTGAGCAGGCATGGAAGATTTCATGATGCATATTTAATTGCGCTGTTTTACCTTGATGCATTTTTAAAATTCCATTTGGCACTGGTCCTATATACTGTAGAGCCATGAAATCTACCCTGAATAACCTTCATTACTTTAGAGAGAAAGAAAACAAGAGACTGCAACAACAACACATTTTTTTATGAAAATAAGTTGAGTTTGTTTTTTCATCAGATCAGATTTGGAAAAATGTAGCATTACATCACTTGTTCACCAATGGATCCTCTGCAGTGAATGGGTGCCGTCAAAACTGATAAAAACACACCACTCCAGTCCATCAGTAAATGTCTTTGGAAAAAGCTGCATGTTTGTAAGAAACAAACTCATCATTAAGACATTTTAACTTTAAACTGTTGCTTCTGGTCATGCAGACTTTGGAGAAACACTTGAAAAGTGCTGTTTCCCCATTTTTGAATGGTAACCATTGGCACATAATTGCTAACATCAACAGATATTACTAATATAATTATCAATCTCTGTGTGAAAATAACATTATGATGCTGCCATCTTTCTAAAGTAATTTTTACCCCCCTGTAACTTGACTCTGAATTTCAGGTGAAAATTGCCATTTTGACCTCCCTCTACAAAATAGTGGATTACTCAGTAAATATTCATCCATGACATTTAATATTTTGGCTTTCATCACTATACACATGTATCTTTCTTCAGAAAATAATATTAGCAAAATCAAAAATTTAAGCCAGGGAAGTTTTTGAAGTTTGGTCGATTTGAGACAGAATGACCCAGCTGTTTTTTGATTAAAAAATATTGGGTCTCCATCTGAAATCTGATTTTTGCCAACTCAAATCACAAATCCAGCTCCAAAGGTGAGTTACATTAGATTGACTGCTAGTTAACTGTATGCGTCATCTATAAGAGGTCTGATAATTGAGTTTTTACTCTACACACTAGAGTTGATACCAAATTGTGCAGATGTAACAAAAAATTCCGAAGCTAAAAATTCTCTTCCACTAGATTTCTACACAGGATTTCCATGTCCTACATTTCTGACGGTAATCGTTGTGTGACAGGATGCTCACAGGCTCTGAATGCTCATAGATGATCCTGATGAAAATCTATGCTTAATAAGAGAAGGAATTGCAGGCGTGCAGTTGTGTTTACATCCGTGTGCATAATCTGCTAAAGAGATATTTTGAATGACAAAATATAAGATTAAGGAATGGAAAATGGTCTGACATGCGTGTGGGCCCTGTAGGAAAACATCAAATGTATTTTAGGCTTTGAATAGAACATGGTTGAATATCATCCGTACTGTCTATGCAGTATTTTCCTGTATATACTAGTTTCTTCTCAGTTGCTATGGGGACATGCATTTTTATTATGCTTTGTATAAAGGTGCATAAAGGTTGTCAGGTTTTTGTGAAGATTCTGTCTTTCAGCCTGAGAGGCAGGCAGCAAGTCTGAACATAAATTTGTTCTATAAATTGTTCTTTAGAATATGGTAGCACCACTTTACACTTACAGTAGAAAATGCAATTTACATATCAAATATGTTTTTAATTAACACTTTATTGAATAAACAAATTGTCATGTGAATAATATTAAAGACATTCATATGTGGCATTTCCATGCAAATGAATTGTGCTGGTATTAGATTAATTATTTGTTGTGGTCACTATATTTAGAATGTGTCCCATTTCCATCTTCAGAGCTTCTCAACATGGAAATGGTTCGGCAACATTTATTGCTGAAAGTGTTGAATAAATACGAAGAGAACAAACTAAAAGGGGAATTTGTTTTCCTCCAGGGGGATGTCTGAGAACAGTACTTCAGAGGTAAAATATGCACATTAAAATCTAGGCCAGAATTCTAGGAAAAGGAATATGTTTTGTTTCACTTTTTCTTCTCAAATAGCAGAATATTTTGGTTTGTTTTGACACACTTTCGCTGACTGTTCTTTCACCCACTACATTCTTCATCTTTTATTTGATTCCCTGGGCTATGTGTTGTATCGCAGTTAATAGGGAACATTCTGAGAACTTTGGATAAAATTGTAGCAATGTTACGAACAAACTTTTTAACCGGTAATGTTAAAGTCAAGCTGTAGTCAAAAATTGTATTCCTTAAAACTGATCTTTGATCATCAAAATGAAATATTTAAATGTTTTTTCTTGTGAAAACAATTTTCTCATATACCCAAAGCTCATTTAAAACAGCTTGAATGTAACTCTACCCCCCTTGCCTCATTTACTATGCGCGGATCTATGAATATGCAAATTAGCCCCGCCCCCACACAGTCACACCAGCCAGAGACCCCTGATCCACAAACTGAACTGTAGTAAACGCTATATAATGGCGGTAATGACTGATAAAACTATGTTTTTACTAGCGGACAACTACAGTAAATACTGTAACATTTGTTAAAGTTACTTACTTGACGATGTTGTGCCCTCAAAATGCCTTAAAGGCTCTAATGGAGCCTAGTTTGTGATTCCAGTTCGCGCCCGCGAGCATATGCGAGTGAAGTGCAGACGGCAATGCGGGAGAGGTACGTCTGACCCCAGGCTACTTTTACACTTTTGCCGCGGGTTATTTTTCAAGTTAGCGGTTAGCGCCTAACGGTTGTGCTCTATTTAGTGCTCTATATGCTCTATTAAATGCTCTATTTAATATTTGGTTTGCATGCTAATGATAGGAATCTATCCTTTGACGTGATTGGTTACTAAAGTTTGTGACGTAGGGAAAAAAAGCGCTGTTTCAAGCTGCATTTCTGGGACAACCTTTGTGAAACTACAGTTTTAAGGAGAAAATACTCAGCAATGGTGTTGATTAATGGACTGGCACATGGTTTGTCTAAAAGCATATTAAAAACACCACGTAGACAAATAAAAAACATAAAAATCTTGATTTTCACTACAGGGGGATTTTAATAGAATATTTGTTCAAAGTCATCTGGTCTGTAATAATGTTCTCAGAATGTTAGCACAAAGATGTATTTATACATCATTCCCTGAACTTTTTTTTGTCTAAAACGTTCTAAATCTTACAACTTGTTCCTGAACATTCCGAAAATTTCAAAAGTAACATTCCTATAATGTTTGCCAAATGATAAAATGGAATGTTCCCTTAACTTAATGGGAATGTTAGTAATACATTCTTAGAACATATTTTTATTAGTTGGGATGTGGGATGTGTTCCTTCAACTTCAGGCACTTTTATGTCCCATGCAGGAGTTCAGCTTTATTAGTTTTTTATTACACGTAATCCTGCAAACATGAACCATTGTGTCGGAGTCAGTCAAACTCAGCAGTGTTTCAAAACCTTTCAGGTGGTCAGAGTTTAGCTGGTTAACATGACTCAGTTAACCTCTGCTGGTGGATGCCATAACTACAACCTCTGGAGGCAAAAAGCTCTGATTGCTGCCAAAATAATAAATAATTAACAATAAATGAACCAAGATCCACTTCAGTCAAAACATTGCTTGCATAAGCTCTCAAGGATGTATTTTCTGGTTATTTTTTCCATTTGTATCCTTTCATGTTCTCTAGGCAGCCTCACAAATGCAAGATCTTTTATTACATGTAGACTGATTGATATGGTGGTAGAAAAATGCATAAGATGCAGAAAAGGCAGTCTTGTTTGAACTGACAGAGAGAGATTTAAATCTCAACATATAGGTTATCAGGTCAGTATTTGCATGTTTCAGTTGTATGACGTACTTTATAGTGACTCATCAACAGTAGCTATAAATAGACAATTAAGCCTTGTGGTTGTTTTGTATTCCTGAATGTGCTGTTATTGTTGTTATCAAGGCTTAAAATTTCAACTTCCTTTCCTTTCACAGTTTTTGTGTTCTATTTCTGTTTTCAAATAATAAAAGGCTTTATCATTTGAACAAAATGCGTATTTGAGAGACAATATTTTATTCATTCTAAGCAGCTTTTGCTGTCTTTTTTAATCAGGTTTTAAAATGCTCATAATTAATATACTTAATATTAAATAAAGAAATGTTGGTTTTATGTTTCTTTAAGTAACATTCCTTCTCATAGTCTTCTTATCATGCATTATTTAATCTCTACATTTTGATGTTACACTATAAGCCACAGAAAAACACAGAGAAGACTTCAGCTAATTCTCAAATGCACTGTACACAGTGAATAAAAGGAAGAGTGGCATAATTTACTAAATTATTTATATTAATAAAAGAATGTAACAAAGCCCTTTGGCACAGCTTTGTGTTAAATGCCAGCAAGGTAATTGAAATATCCCAGCAAGGCTATGGTTGTAATAGTATACTTTCAAAACATTTCATATATGCATGGAATATCTGAAAGTCATTTGTAAGTGCAACATACAAACAAAGACTGATTCAACCTTCCATTTCTAGTTTAACAGTCAGGAAATTATAACAGCTGTGATATCTTCCACTCACAACTCGTTGAGGTCATGCATATGACGACAATGTAGCATTCTGCTGGCATTCTACATAGCTGATTATACAGAGCTTGCATTAATGCATTTATACTGCAATTAGAAGTGCATAAATAGGCAAATATTGTGAGATTGATGTTTAAATCTAAAATGTTTAATATAGAAATATGAAATTACAGGAATCACTTCAGAGATGACTGGATACTTTCAACTGATTTCCTATTGAACTGTCACCAAATGAACTGTAGTGGTCAAACTGTTTCAAATATATCATTTTAATGGAGTTTTTCACTAAGTTAGCAGTAAACCGGTTACCTCGAATGTTCGTAGATTTGTGTTGGATGTTATTCTGGAAATATTGATATTTTATTTGTAAACATAATACTTTTTCCACTTATTTCAGTTAATGTCATATAACTAGCGAGCTGAGTCAGTAGTAGTACTGACTATGTTGTGTAAACATGGCTGAAGACGCAAAAAGCAGAGTAACAGACAAACCGATTCAATTGAGTGAGTCATTTACGCTGGAACCGCTCCAATTGATTCAAAGTTGTGACTTCGATCGTTGAGTTCAAGCGATTCACTAGCAAAAACAGATAAAAAGAGCATTTCATTTTCGAATTTCGATGTGGACTTTTCGCCACTCCGAATCAGTTAAACCATCGCGTCGCAAATTGATTCACTGTTTTGAAGCACTGTTTTGATTCGGATCGGGACTTCAAAGCGCGCATTACGAATCATTTGATTTAGATCGCCGCTCCGATGATGGTTCGCGAATCATTATCCAGGTCGGGACTATGGGAGCGGGGCTTGTGAATCATTTGATTCAGATCGGAACTTCGGTGCGGGTTCGCGAATCATTTGAGTCAGATCGGGACTTAGGAGAGTCTATATGGCGAATCATTTTATTTACGTGTTGATGCACAACGGCTGCTTCGACTGTGAGCTATTTTCACATAGTGAAACAGACAGTACTAGGTCATACTGTGTCTAAAATGTAAGTACTTACTTAATATTAGTCATTATTTTGTTTACTGAACCGTTATGTAAAATCAAAATCATGTGTGTTAACAGCACTTGTGTGGTAGGCTATTGCTTAACTATAAATATTAAAAACAAGAACTCATACAGGGACAGTTCTGTCGCCATATCTTTCCTTTTGGAGCATTTCTTCATTTTAGTAGCATTTTTGAACATCTGCACCAAGAACACAAGCTTTGGGTATAGTCTGTATGTTTTTAGTGACAATACTCCAGTCAGGATCGTCATAATGCAGTATTCTGCACTCTGTCTCTACCTCTGGCTCCCTGTTTGAAGTGTCATGCAGAGGGGAACGAAAACGCCCCCAGGAGACGGAACAGAGCTTCTCTTTTAATAGCGCTTTCCTTGCTCATCATTAAATGACTTCTCTCTCTCTCTCTTATTCTCCAGAGGTGCCCTGTCTGTCTTTGGGTCTGCTGACATAAGGGGTGAAATTAAAGAGAAAGAAAACCAAGGCCAGCACCCCCGAGCAGTGCTGCCTTTTATCTTCCAGAGAGCCAGGGAGTCATCTGCAGTTTAATTTAGGGCCCGAGTCTGCCAATCAGCATGCGTGTTGTGTCTCAGAGGATGTGGATGGTTGGTGATGTAAGGTCAGTGTCTGAAGAGAGAAGTCCAGAGCATTAAAGGGCTTAAGAGTAAAATCAATACATATAAATGAATCTGCACAAAATGCCATTCAACCAGTGTTATGGATTTGATGCACTGACACTCTATTGTTTCTCATATGAAAGATAAAAAGCTCATTGAATCTGTATTTAGAAACGTATATTTAGAGTAATATTTGGCTCACGTGCATTCAAGGTATACGTTTTATTCATAACTGAACCAAATGACCTTGCTAGTGCCATTGAGGTAGGACCTCAAAATACTTCACAGCATGTTGTAATTAGTGAGCAGACACGTATCCATTAAATTAGTATTTTGCACAATGCCTCTGATGATGTATTGTTTTGCAGTTTAACAACTGCAATAAACAGAGTTAATGCGCACATCAGCTCATCTAATGAGACAGCTAAAAAGAATGGGAAACATAAGCTTCATTATTAGTGTAACACGTACAGGCATCATTCAGAAATGCTTTAGAGAGCTATTAGTTTGTAGACATCCTACGTTGGACATATTCTCATAAACCATATCTGAATGTGCATTAACTACTAATCTATTGTGCATTAGTGTCCAATTTAGATTTATTCTGATGTGCATACAGTTTTTTTTAAGACTGGGGGTAGTTGTCACTTTTTACTTCAGTATTTCTAAGGGCTGGTTGTTTTTTCCAAGTCAGTGTCTGTATAGACACATTAAACAGCCTATTTTAGGCTTTTCAGCTAAAATTAAACGAGTTATGAAACACAAAACAGCATGAAACAGCACAAAATGTAACATGCAAAAATATCAAAGCATTATTTTTATAACAGAAACAGTAATTACACCAAGGTGAGATTACAAAATATAAAACATGTGACTTGTCCCGACCTTGACAAGGTTTTTAAGTTAAAAACTGTCAGTGTGGTTTTATTTTGTGCACTTGTTTTCCCAACAGCTATTTACAAAAGTGCATTGGATTTAAGTTTGGAAGCAAATTTAAGAAAAAATATTCAATATACAAAACCACTGCTAGCGAACAGAAACGTTTTTGTAGTTGCTTTTTCTTTTTTTTTCGGGTTCAAACAAAGTGCTTGAAGTACTTTGCAATTTGACTTTTTGAAATGTAAGGCCTGGAAAACACTTGAAATCTTTCTGCAGAGGTACTTAAAAAGTGCTTGAATTATTAAAAGACAATGTATCTATGAAATGTGTTTGATTTTTTCAATAAAATATCTTTTCATGCAAAATTCAAAATTCAATTAAAAAACATAATACTTTTTTCGCTTGTTTCTGTCAATGTCATAAACAGAGACAGAGTCGTGTAAACATGGCTGAACAGATGAACCAAATCAATTTGAGTCATTTACTCTGGATCCGCTCCGATTGATTCAAACTCGTGACTTTGATCATTCATTTTAAGCGATTCACTAGCAAAAGCCAGATTGAATTAAAAGAGCCATTCATTCATGGGTGAAACGGACCTTTTCGAAACTCCGAATCAGTACAATGTGTTGCAAAGTGATTCACTGTTTCGAAGTGCTTCAGTCGGATCGCGTATCGCAAATAATTTGTTTCAGATCGGGACTTCAAATCGCGAATCATTTGATTTAGGTCGGGACTTCGGAGCGGGTTCGCGAATCATTTGACTTGGATCAGGAGGACTTCAAATCGCGTATTGCGAATTGTTTGATTTGATTGAATCGAATTGAATCATTTGATTTAGATCGGGACTTAGCATATTATGATTTATTTTTAATTAGATCGAAACACGTTCTTTGAATCATTTCGCGAATTGAACGATTCAAATCAAACGATTCGCGATACGCGTTTTGAAGTCCCGCTCACATGAATGTGAAGTTTCATGTTGTGTTTTATTCAGTGGTCGAGACATGGTGGTTGGGATATCCCAAGATAAGAACATTTCTGATAATATGAAGTCAGTCAAATGATTCGCTAATCATTATTCAGATCGGGACTTCGGAGCGTGCATCCTGAATCATTTGATTCAGATCAAGGCGTGTGTATGGCGAATCATTAGTTTCAGATGGTGATTTCGGAGCGGTTTCACGAATCTTTTTATCATATTTTTTTCTTAAACAGTAGAAAGCATCAAACAATTAGGGGAGTACAGTTAAAAACAAAACAGAAAAAAGAAAGTGTACACAAATACAAATCCCTTAAGAAAATTAACTGTGGTTTTACTGTAGTAAAAGTATACTTTGTAGTAGTAATACTTTGCACGTGCTTCACTTTATTTTTGCCGTTTTGTTTTATTAGAATATTTTTATTTATCCATTTACCTTTTTTTTAGAATTTGAAAGAGAAGACATTGTTTGATAAGTGAGATCTCTGATCGAAGTCCTTGAAAATCCAAAAAGTGGTGCTTTTCTGTATGAACCCTTTTTTTCAACCTTAAACTTGTCTCCCCATCACTAGAAATATATCATAAATAAACCAGGTGTTGTTCCTTTCCATCTTCAATAAATGGTGCAAAAATCTTTTTTTTTTAAAATGTATTTTTAGGCTTTATGAAATCTGACCTCTGATTTCAAGCTTATGACTCTCTCTTGCTCTTACCTTGACTTCTCATTTGAAAGTGTTCAACACAGATGCAGTTGCCATAGACACATGAATGCAGAGTCAGAGGAAGCATCACTTAAGAGAAAACAAGAAATTGGCCACAGCTGATTTAGACTGTAGCATCTGTATTGATTTGGCTTTTATCTGCATTCAGTCTGCAGATCAGGAATAATAGCGGAAAGCCGCTTAACAAGAGATAAACAAGGACAAACTGACCTGCCGCCTGACCCCAAGAGGCAGTTCAAAGGGAAGTGAACATTAGGGACACTTTTGATCATCGCTTAAAAGAACATGATGTAGTTTGTTTCTTTATCTCATGTCTTTTTTAATGGTAGCCGTAGGTTTAATTTATACAAAAGCACCTTAATTTTTAGTTTCAGCTCTTTAAATGAATATTGGAGGATTTATTTAGTAAAATCAGTCTAATAAATAATAAAAAAATAGGGAAATAACCTTTTCAAGAGCAGATTAATGAAAGCTTCAGTTCATTAACTTCAATGTGCCACAAGGGGGCGCTGGAGTTCAAAGAATAAATCACATCACACATTCATGGCATGCTGGCTGTATAATTGTGTAGCTAGACGCAGTTGTTATTGTGCACGTATGTATGATTTCAATAATAAATGCAGCTCAGGGCTATAAACAGATTTTTTGACAAAGTAACCACTTAAGGCTTATTTTTATGTTATGTAATATGTTAAAATATGTTAAAATATGTTAAAAGGCCTTATGCATCTGAAGACAAATGTCAGAAAGTGTTCAGGAAATCTAAAAGTTTTTAAACATTTTGCAGTTTTAATGTTTTGCGGCACAGAAAGTAAAGGGCATCACGTAACTTATCTCCAGTGATATAAGTGGAGGTCAGTTAGGGAAATGCTTTTGTAAAGCTCAAATGGCTTTGAGAACTGTGACGATTTGTTAAATTGTGTTCTTTCTGGCAGCAGGTTAAACTCCTTTAATAGGATTTATGTCATTAGCAAAAACGTCTTAATCATGATCATTCTGGGGCTTAAAGGGATCATTTAGCATGCAAGGTGTAAGCTGTTTGTTTTGTTTATTTATTTATTTTTTTTACCACATCCAGTATTACGATACGTGCTACACCTCTTTCAATTCTCACACTACAGAATGCGACAGAAAATCAGCATAACAGATCTCATATTAAACGAAACGCGTTCCTTAAATCATTTTGCGAATCGAACGATTAAAATCAAATGATTCGCGATGCGCGAAGTTCCGATCTTAGTCAAATGATTCGCGGTACGCGTTTTGAAGTTCCGATCTAAGTCAAATGCTTTTGTCATATGCATAAAGAGTAAGCAAATTTATCTTTAGTTGCCATCCTTTCTGCTTACATTCAAGTTTCAGATGTCTGAAAGTAACAACTAAAACCAAATTTCAGGTAAATGTGAACATTTTACTAAGAAAAACATATGTAAGTCTCAAATTACTACTAGTTAAAAATTAGTTAAGTGTACACAGACTACACTGTTCAAAACAGCATTAAAAGACACCCAATGTAATGTAATAGTAACAGAAAAAAATATAAATGTGATATATAAATATGTGTGTTTGTGTATATGTATATATAGAGAGATTTTTATGTGTTGATATATGTAAATGAATGAACCACAATTAATTTTGTGATTCCAGAAGTTTCAAAAACTGTATGTTTTTTAGGAAAAAATACATACGGAGGGAAAAAGGAATATTAATTCAATTCATCTTTATTGTATGCATTTGTTTTGATATATGAATATTAATTATATAAATAATATATTATGTACACTATTGCATTTGACATTATCATAAATTTATTAGAATAAATTTTATTACAAATGTCACTGTATATTTCATAATATTTACAGTTTTAAAAATGACAATGTTACATTTGTAATTATTTTATGTAGTACTGAATACAAGACTTACAATTCATTATGTGGATGATTCTGTAACATATATTTGATTATATATTTATTATATATTTATATATTTTTATTTTGTTTGTTCACGTTAGTTCGCAATGCATTAACTAATGTTAACAAACACAACTTGGGATATTAATAATGCATTAGTAAATGCTGAAATTAACATTAACTAAGATTAATAAATGCTGTATAAGTACTGTTCATTCTTAGTTCATGTTAACTAATGTCGTTGAACCTTACTGTAAAGTTTTACCAGTATTTTAATATATTTTCAAAAATGCATTATCGTAATCATTTTAATACCATATACTATTCGCATTCCTTATAAATTCTTAATTTTCAGCTAAGCAATCAAAACACTCCATTGAACTCTATTCTAATACATTTCATGTCTTTTTCCCGCTGTCAGTCTGGTTATTCGTCAAAACGCACTCTCATTTAGAATTTTTCTGTGGTTCAGTTTGTGCCTCCTGGGAAAAACGCAAAAGGTGTTTGTAAAACTGTCCATGTCTGTGTGATTCGTTCCATTTTCCCTGGAGGCTCCAGCCTTTTTTTTCTGTTTTCCGAGCAGCTATCAGGCTCTCAAACAGGAGCGATTGTTTCTCTTTCTGCCTCAGCATTAATTTAACCATGCTGTGTTCTCTCACCGCTAATTAAAATTCTTCCTGGCTTCTGTGGGTCTGATCTAGATTACATTACGCTGTAGGGTAGCTGACAGGTCTGAACGGGGCGACCTGGACATGTGACAGATACAGGACAGCCGCTGCCGTCTAATGATCTGCTGGCACGCAATGTGGTCACTAACTAGGCTAAATTAGCAGGTTGCATGCAAAAAGTGTTGAGTTCGAGCCAAATCGAGGAATATCGCTTTTTTTCCTGCTTGCTTTTCAAACACTTTCTTTCCCTTGGGAGGCACAAAATCAGATAATCTCATTAGTCTAAACAAAACATTTCAGAGAATGTCAAAATCTTTGGCCACAGATTTTCACAGAGGCTTAAAGCTACAATATGTACCTTGCAGTGTTTCAAATGTATAAACCAAGTGAACCTGCTGTGACCATCTGAAAGTTCAAATTTCTGGTCCAGCTTTAGTTTATAGTGACATTGTTATATATTCTGTATGTGTGTTTAATCATTTCTGAATTTTAACCTTACTTAAGTGTTCCAAAACAGAACAGTTCAAATATACGTTTAAATTCAAATTTCTTTAAAAAAGGAGAAAAAAAAATTTTTTTTGCAGACAGGTGGTGCAGTTATGTTTTTCCCATCTTAAAGTGGCATGCCTACCTGAAAGTGACCTCTAAAGGTCAGCCTTTAATGTCAAAGAGGGTCATGCCCAAGGTCAGAGTTCAACTGACAAAGTGTGACTTGCTCAAAAGACATTCCACTAGCTAGAAAGGTCAGTCAGTGACAAAGGTTGAAAGTCATGGTCTTCCCTGAAATAAATTATTAAAAGATTGCCCTCAGTGAATGCCGTTTATCTGGCAGAGAAGTTATGTACATTGAAATAGGCCTGTTCTATATATGTTAAATAGATATTTTGAAAATAAAATAAATGTTAATTTTCAAGCTTTCAATACTTATTGTTAAAAGCATTAAAAATGTCCGAAACAGTTGGCTAGGCATATAGTTTTATAAGGCATATATCTTATTCAATCAATCAATTAAAAAAGAGAAGAACAAGAAGAAATAAATGTCAGGGTTTTCAGAGTTTAAAATACTGTAATTATAGTAATAGTATTATAATAGCAATTCTCATGTAAATCTGATGAAAATGGAAAAATGCAATAATAGATACACTGCCAGTCAAAAGTTCTTAAACAGCAAAAACTGTTATATTTTGAAATATTTTTACTATTTAAAATAATTGTTTTCTATTTAAATATATTTTAAAAAGTAATTTACTCCTGTGATTTCAAAGCTAAATAAAAATATTAGTTTCTGTAATTAAAAAAAATTATACTGACTCCAAGCTTTTGAATGGTGTAGTGTATAATGTTACAAAAGCCTTTTATTTATAAATGCAGATCTTTTTATTCTTCAAAGAATCCTGAAAAAAATGTACTCAACAGATTTAAATATTGATAATAATAATAATAATAAAAAATAAATAAATGTTTCTCGAACAGCAAATCAGCATATTAGAATATTTTCTGCAGGATTATGTGACACTGAAGACTGAAATAATGATGCATAAAATTTAGCTTTGATCACAGGAATAAATTACATTTTAAAATATATTCAAATATTATTTCAAATAGTAAAAATATTTCACAATATTACTGCTTTTGCTTTATTTTGGAAGAGAATTCTTTAAAAAACATTAAAATCTTACTGTTCAAAAACTTTTGACTGGAGTTCACACTAATAAAGAGCTAACTATGTCTAATGAATATAAAATGACTACATTACATAATTTATGGTCATCATTTTAATCCAAATTTCATTATAGATACATCTGATGGGATCAATTTTAGTTTTTTACTTCTAATTAAATATAAAAAGCTTTTAAATGTGCAATGATGAGGCTGTTAAATCCTGATGCTGGTGTAATACTATATTAAGCCCACAGAGGGCTCATGTGTTCAAATATTATAAATTTGGATCTTCAGCTGTTTCAAAACACCAACAACTGATCTTAGTCTCTGTGTCAGTATGTGATTCATACTGTAAGTTACATGAAAGATATAAAATATGAAAGTTATATTACTAAATGCTTAAGCATGAAGGGCAAAATATTTATGAGCTTACAATGCAGGTACTGTAAAACTCTTGCCCCATAATATTGTATTGTATTCTATGAATGACTTACGTCTGAAGGTGTGTTTGAGGAAGGAGTTCTGCCTTAAATGGGTCTATTTAGTTGTGTCGTTCATAGCCTTCAGCTCAGGATTATTGAAGCGGCTGAAACTCCTCTAAACAAAACATAAGGAGACGTGCTGGCAGCTGATCCAAAAACGTGACTGTATAACAAACCGTTTACAGCTTATTAAACTGGAGAGACGAACACTAATAGAGAGAGAAGGCATCATATATATTGGAGATGAGAAAACATTCCAGCATAGAAGAGTCTCGGTGGGGGGTTCAGGCTCGAGTGTCGTCTGGTCTGTTTCATGCTGTTGGATGTGCCTCTTTTTCAGCCTGCAGGCCTGTGACCTTTGACCTATCCTCAAAACTGCTGCCTTGTGACAGAGATACAGACCTTGTTTCCAAGGGAACAGCCAACAAACATCAGTAAATGTTTGAAATGATTTTTTTTTACATGCTATGCACATCATTTCACACTCTACTTCTATGTTTTTTTTTCCAGTGTGGAATTTTTCAGGATTTTTTTGTTCAGAAGATCGAAAATGCTGTCCAAGGCTGCATTTATTTGATCTATAATACTGCAAAAACTGTAAAAATTGTGAAATATTATTACAGTTTAAAAGTAATGTTTTTTATTTTAATACATTTTCAAATTTTATTTATTCCTGTGATGGAAAGCTGAATTTTCAGCATCATTACTCCAGTATTCAGTGTCACTTGATCCTTCAGAAATCATTCTAATAAGCTGACTTACATGAAACATTTATTGATATTATTTTATTGCTAAAAACAGTTGTGCTGCTTTTTATTTTTGTGCAAAGCACAAATGAAATCTTTTGTAACATTATAAACTGGCTTAAAAGTGACTTTGGGTATATACTACCAGTCAAATATTTTGAACAGTAAGATTTTTTATGTTTTTTAAAGAAGTCTCTTTTGCTCACCAAGCCTGCATTTATTTGATCCAAAGTACAGCAAAAAAACAAAAAAAAAAAAAACAGGAAAATTTTGTTATATTTTTACTATTAAAATAACTGTTCTCTATTTGATTATATTTCAAAATGTAATTTATTCCTGTGATCAAAGCTAAATTTTCAGCATCATTGCTCCAGTCTTCAGTGTCACATGATTCTTCAGAAATCATTCTAATATGCTGATTTGCTGTTTGAGAAACATTTATTATTATTATCAATATTTAAAACAGTTGAGTAAATTTTTTTCAGGATTCTTTTTGGAATAGAAAGATCCAAAGATCAGCATTTATCTAAAATAAAAAGCTTTTGTAACATTATACACTATACCATTCAAAAGCTTGGAATCAGTATAATGTTTTTTTTTTTTTTTTTTTTTGTTTTTTGGTTTTGGCAAAGAAATCAAAGAAATTAATACTTTTATTTAGCAAGGATGCTTTAAATTGATCAAAAGTGATGATAAAGACATAATTAGACATTATAATGTTACAAATGATTTCTATTTCAGATAAATGCTGTTCTTCTGAACTTTCTATTCATCAAAGAAACCTGAAAAAATTCTACTCAACTGTTTTCAACATAATAATAATAATAAATCTTTTTTGAGCAGCAAATCAGAATATTAGAATGATTTCTAATGGATTGTGATACTAAAAATGCAGCTTTGAAATCACAGGAATAAATTCTATTTTAAGTTATATTCAAATAGATAACAGTTATTTTAAAGTAAAAATATTTCAGAATTGTACTGTTTTTGATGTATTTTGGATCAAATAAATACAGACTTGGTGAGCAGAAGAGACTTCTTTGAAAAACATTAAAAATCTTTTGACTGGTAGTGTAGTTGTTTAGCTGAACTATGTGCCAATGTATTTAATTCCAGTCCTCTCTCTCCATCATAACAACACGTAGCCAGCGTGTCCTTCCTGTAACCGGAACATTATCCAGACATGGACTAACACCATTCCAAACCTTTCCTTGTTTTAAAATGCATCTCATTTGTTGCTATGGAAAGGAAATTACATTCATTCTTTCAAATATGGCCCTGTTTCAAAACACTTCCCGTCAGTGAAAAAGAGCCAACAGTACATTCTGTCTTTTTATTTGCTTCCACACCGAGAGCAGAGAAATGTTGTATGAGAGGTTTCCCCTGTGTATCACCCTCATGTCAGAGACACTGGCGGCTTTATAGCGAGTGCTGTGCTGGACCAGGTGGAAAATCCTTCAGTTTGAATTATGCTTACTTTGGCACCTCTGTATCATAAGCCAAAGTATATTTATCAAGAGTCTGACAGTCTCACATTATTCCAGGAAATAGAGGTTTGCTGCTTTTGTGCTTCATAGTGTTTGACACTTTCATGAGTTGGAAACCCTCAGTCGATAATTTAGAAAGTGTTATAAAAATAAAACTTTAATTACAAATATTATCAAGGGTGTAGGTTTGATTTTGTCATTGGTGGGGACATAACGGCAAACAGCAGACATTTAATTGTTTGATCAAATTTACTGCTAGGGACAATCTAGTAGTTGCTGGATATTTGTAGGGACATGTCATAGTGTCCCTACTAAATTATATGAAAACTATTCTCTCCTTAAATATGAAGAAGTTGAACAACAGATTGAGTTACTCCAAATTTCACAAAAAGCTTCATTATAATATACATTGACACTGAAGTGAGTTGCTGTTTTTGTCACTCTTCTGATGAAGATGCCATTCACCTGTTTGACATTTTGGTCAGATTTTTTTTTTAAATGTTCCTAATCTCATTTTGTAAGTGACTTTTCTTTCTGTTTTAAAGAAGTTTACTTTGGATTACTTGACTACTTGAAGAGAGCAGAGGAAAATATAACAATTAATTTGTTTCCTTCTAAATTTCACATACATAAAAATCTTTTCTTTATTCAAAGTTGATATTGACAAGTATGTTGAAACTATCCAAAATTCTGTTAATCCGACAGCAATGAAATCTGCACATCTATATTCACCCGATGTCTTAAAGGGGTCATCTGATGCTAAGTTCACTTTTACATCTTGTTTGAACATTAATGTGTGTTGGCAGTGTATGTACACATCTACCCTATAATGATAAAAATCCATGCAGTGGTTTTTAATTCATCTGTAAAAATAATATCCCCTTTTTCAAATCGAGCCATTCTCAGATGCCTGTCGTTGTGGCGTCACACCCACAGAGGCTGCTCCCACAATAGTTGATTGACATGAGCGTCTTACCTCAGATCAGCTGTAACAGTCCGCCCTCTTTGTTTCGATGCCGGAGCAGGGATGTAAATTAGACAAGAATATCTCCGATTGAGCGATTGAGGTGTTGTGTTGCTGGATGTAATAATGAACATAGTGGTTGTCATTTACTCCCGACATCTGAGCCGCTGAAGATGCAGTGGATTACATTTGTTTGTAAAGGGAATGCGCCTCCCGATCTACATATATCCGTCTATGTTCACGCGAATCATTCATGATCCAGCTTCACAGCAGAAGTGAGTATAAGCATTTTTTATGAATTTTTGCGATCGCCTTTCCCTATAACGTGGTAGTTAGGAAGTTTAGCGGCTAAACGTGGCTAAATGCGGCTAAAGTAAACAAGATCGTCACTCCACAGAGAGAAGAGAGGGGCGGGGTGAGCAGAGCTCATTTGCATTTAAAGGAACAACCCCTTCGAATGAGATGATTTTTGCAGAGCTCATTTTGACAAGATAAAAAGGGTGTTGTTTTACAAAACCATTGAGAATTTTTAATCAAAGTATATTAGAGACTTTTCATTAAGACCCTAAAGAATCATATCAACTTGTGGAAAATGGGCATCTGATGACCCCTTTAAGGGACTTTTATTTGTGTATTCTTTCTTTCTTTCTTTCTTTTTCTTTGTTTAGTTTTTGTACTATCTTAATGGTTTGATGATTTGTACTGTTTAATTAAAAAAAGAAAAGAAATCAGAAAAAAAAAATTGCTATGCAAGCTCCGAAGTTGCAATCTGAATCAGATGATTTGTGAACCTGCACCGAAGCACCATTCTGAAATGATTCACGCTCCGTGCTCCGAAGTTCCGATCTGAATCAAAAGATTCGCAAACCATCATTTCAGATCGGGACTTCGGAGGGGGGATTCGTGAAATGATTCACAAACTTGCTTCGAAATTCTGATCAATTACAAATATTATCAAGGGTGTAGGTTTGATTTTGGCAGTGGTGGGGACATATTGGCAAACAGCAGACATTTAATTGTTTGATCAAATTTACTGCTAAGAACAATTTAGTAGTTGCTGGATATTTGTAGGGACATGTCATAGCGTCCCTACTAAATTATATGGAAATTAAAAAAAATAAAAAAAAAAGGATTTGCAATACATTTCCGAAGTCACGATCTGAATCAGACGATTCGCGAACGTGCACCGAAGTACCATTCTGAAATGATTTGCAATCCGTGCTCTGAAGTTCCGTGAATCATTCACTTTGTAAAGTGATTTGCGAACCCGCTCCGAGGTTCTGATTTGAATGAAAAGATTCACAAACCCACTAAATCAAATGATTTGCAAACTGGCTCCGATGTCCCGATCTCAGAAGCTCTGATCTAAACTCACTTGTTCTAATCTAAATCTACAATGATTTGCAAACCGGGTCCGAAGTCCCGATCTGAACTGAATGATTCACAAACCTGTTCAGAAGTTCTGATCTAATTCAGATTATTTGCGATTCTCACTCCTTAGTCCCATACGCAATTCATAATTTCAGATTGGGACATTGGAGTGTGGTTCGCAAATCAAGTTGCAAAATGATTTGTGAACCCATTTCTGATCTGAATCAAAAGATTCATGAAACCGCTCAGAAGTTCCTGATCTAAATCAAATGATTTGTGTTACATGGTCCAAAGTCCTGATCTGAATCAAATGATTCACGATACGCAAAGTTCTGATCTAAATCAAATGATTCTTCAACCCACTCCTAAATTCCAATCTAAATCAAATGATTTGCAATATGTGAAGTTCCGATTTAAATCAAATGATTTGCAGTCTGCACTCCATAGTCCCGATCTGAATCAAAAGATTCGCAAATCATCATTTCAGCTCAGGACTTTGGAGTGTGGACCGTGGATCAGGAATCATTCAATTTACAAAATGTTTTGTGAACCCGCTCAGAAGTTTCAATCTGAATCAAAACATTAAGCTTAATTCACTATATTTTAAATAGTTTGATCACTGCATTTGGAAAGCATCCAGTCATCTTGAGTGACTGTTTAATTCATCAGTATATATTGTAATAAATATTTGATTGTAGTTGCATCTGATTGTATTACTCTATATATGTACATTGTTGAAAGTGCACAGTTTTCTAGCATATTTACTTTAACTTCTCAAATAAATTAATTAAACCACTTTTCAAAAATTATTAAGCAGCACAACTGTTTTCAACATTGATAAGAAATATTTCTTGAGCAGCAAATCAGCATATTAGAATGATTTCTGAAGGACCATGTGACACTGAAGACTGGAGTAATGGTGCTGAAAATTCAGCTTTGCATCACAGAATAAAATACACTTTCAAAAATATGCAATTAAAAACATTTTAAATTGTAATAATAGTTCATGATACTACAATTATTACTGTATTTTTAAAAAAATAAATTCAGCCTGAGCATATGTTCTCATAACAGGACCTACAACATGAAAAAGCCATTCTGGAGGAAAAATAGAGATATGTTTCTCAGATATGTTTTATTATCTCCTGTAATATTTGCTTGGATTAAACTCTCTGAAGCGTGTGTGATGTGTAAAAGAAAATAAACCCGTCTCTCGCTGCCAGGTTTCCTTCATTAGTTCAGCCTGAGTGAGACCCAAACAGCAGTGAATTGCTGAGTGATAGTGAGACATTTTACAGAGATGTGAGAACATTTTTTTTATTTACAGTATTTTTCTGAAGAGTTTGTAGAATTACGAAGATGAGGATCTCAAGCTTAGCTGTTATGCGGTCTGGTTAAAAGTGGAAACTTATAACATTTTCACATTTAATCCTAAACTTTTATGGAGTCACAACTTTAATGGCTGTGTTTTCACCATTATCCGAAGTCCTTTTTGTCTTGTTATCTGTCTCCTCATCAAAAAGCAGAAGGCAAGAGAAGGAACTTAGAGGCACAATCTTAGAAACCCTGAATTTTTGCATGACCTTACTTGAAATGAAAGTTATGCAGCAGGACAGATCTCCCACTGAGATTGTGCCAGTTCATAGTGATTCCAGTTACATAAGTGAATGCTTACTTTGAAACTCTACACTGCAAATTATAGTGTTTTAAAGTATAATCTTTGTATGTGCCAAAAAGAGTATGATGTCATATTTACATTTAGGAAAGTATTTGATGAAATGTATATTGAGCCACTGCTTCACCCTAAGTAGACGCTTCATGATAACACACTGTTTGACTGAGTGCTAGTAAATACAGTCATTTACCTAACGGCACATCACAGATTCCAGACTTGTGTTTACTTCAGGTTAAAACGTTTCCACTCGAGTACAAAGTCAAAGGTGGATGACTTCAACTGCAATGGTTTTGCCTAAGGCCTTCTTGGAAATTTCCAGTGGTTTCCAGTCCAGTCAGAGAACAGATCTCTCTTTTACTAGAGACAAAATGTGCATTTCTCTCCCTGTGGAGGTGGAGTTGCATACACAGATAAATAAATAAACTACAGCTCAGTTTGAAATCATCACTTGAGCTTGCAAGAATCATTATAAAATGCTGATTTGCGGATACATTTTTGATCATGATACATTTTTCTAAGATTCTTTGATGAATAGAAAGTTGACGAGAACAGCATTTATTTGAAATAGAATTTTTTGGTAACATAACATTATAAACTTCTTTACTGTCACTTTTGTGACAATCAATGTAATGCATCCTGGCTAAATAAAAATGTTCTCCTTTCCTTTTTTTTGTTTTTTTTTGGGGGGAAAATCTGTATCGTATATTAGGCTGATTTCTGAAGGATCATGTGATACTGAAAACTTGAGTAATGACGCTAAAAATTCAGCTTTGCATCACAGGAATAAATTACATTTTAAAATATATTCAAACAGTAAACAGTTTATTAAAACTGGAAAAATATTTTCCGATATTACTGTTACTGTATTTTGCTGAAAAATATTTTCCGATATTACTGTTACTATATTTTGATAAAAAAATGCAGCCTTAGTGAACATAAGAGACTTATTCAGAAAACATGAAATCTCTCAGTGATCCCAAACTTTTGAGCAGCAGTAGTGTATCAGCTCAGCATTAACATAATCAACCATACAGCAAGTTAGCACATTCAAGACTCTGGAAAATGACAAACAGTGGAACTGTTTAGGAAATCAGTTTGAAAATAGTCAGTGGTGATTTTGAAATATCTTTATTTGGCAGAACTAGAAAGAGTAAGATACTAGTAAACTATTCTAAATTAAAGGATTAGTTCACTTCCAGAATAAAAGTTTCCCGCTAATCCAAGATGTTCATGTCCGTTTTTCTTCAGTCGAAAAGAAATTAAGGTTTTTGAGCAAAACATTCCAGGATTTTTCTACATATAGTGGACTTTAGTGGTAGCCAATGGGTTGAAGGTCCAAATTGCAGTTTCAATGCATCTTCAAAGAGCTCTACACAATCCCAGCCAAGGAATAATGGTCTTATCTAGCAAAACGATTGGTCATTTTGTAAAAGAAAAAATAAAATGTGTATACTTTTTAACCATAAATACTCATCTTGTACTAGATCAACCTTACACATTAACATTACCATGCAAGTATGATGTAGGCGGAAGTACAGACCTAGTGTTTACAAAGCAAAAGTGCAAAGAAAGTCAAACACCGTTTACAAAAAAAGGTAAAACAACAGTGTCAGATGATTTTAAAGTTGGAGGAGAAAATGAGATGGAGTTTTTTTTGCCCTACTCTACGTTTTTTGAACCAAAGTGCACAGACGAAGAACAAATCATGCTGGACCTTTCTAGCGTGATTGCTTATCTGTGCATCACAAAGGTAGTGCAAGACAAGCATTTGTGGTTAAAAAGTTTATAAGTGACCCAGAGGTTGCGTTAGACTTTAACATTGTCTGTCATTTTGACGGACAGGGTCGTAAAAATTCCATCATAATCTATTATTACCAGTCATTTTAATTATAATAAAACATTTAATTGCTTTTATTTTTGTTTATGTTTCATTTTTATGAACCTACAGGACGATATAGGCTTATGCATTTATTTTGAAGAGAACAGATAAACGGATGAGATTGCATAGCTTTTCACTTTGAACACCACACCCTGCAGTAACAGCAATTTTAATATATTATCATTTTTATGAACCAATATCGATTCGGAAATCCCAATCAATCTTTTGGTCTATGCTGTTTTCAGTTGATGAATAAACAGTACTGTGCCTCTCATCCAATGAATCGCAATAGGCTAAGCTTTGTGTTACTTTTGATATGAAACAAAGTCTCAGATTTCAAATTCTGTCTGTTTCATTAGGAAATTCAAGCAATAAATATAGTTTTGGCATTCTTTAATGTGGCGTGATAGATCATTGTAGCTTCTGTGTACTCGCCTGTGTGTAATCAAACGCGTAGCAAAACGTTCGTGAGAGTTTCATTTTTGTTCTGGATCCAGTGCTTTGCTGCTACACTGGAGCGCACTCGCCACCAACTGGACAGGGGTGGGAAGTACAGTTAGAAGTTACAATAGATCACCCTCAGTAAAATCTGTCAAAGTGACGGATGGCCTTCAGATTTTTCGGTTAACGCGACCTCTGAAGTGACCTGTCATTTCATTAGATAAGACCCTTATTCCTCGGCTGGGATCGTGTAGAGCAGGGGTGCTCAACCCTGGTCCTGGAGATTGACTTTCCTGCAGAGTTCAGTTCCAACCCTGACCAAACACACCTGAACCAGTTAATTAGGATCTCAAGGAGCACTTGATAATTACAGACAGGTGTGTTTGATTAAGGTTGGAACTAAACTCTGCAGGAAAGTCGATCTCCAGGAACAGGGTTGGGCACCCCTGGTGTAGACCCCTTTGAAGCTGCATTGAAACTGCAATCTGGACCTTCAACCCGTTTGTTTCCACTGAAGTCCACTATATAGAGTAAAATCCTGGAATGTTTTCCTTAAAAACCTTCATTTCTTCTCAGCTAAAGAAAGAAAGACATGAACATCTTGGATGACATAGGGGTGAATAAATCATCAGGAAGTTTTCTTTTTCTTTTAACGCCATTCTTTTTGCAATTCCGTATGGTGCCACAAGTGGAGCCAAAATGGCACACTTCACATTTAGCGTGCGATTAGTCAAAGAGCAGAAAACGCATACAACTTTTCTAAAGACAGTTGTTCAATTTCTGTGGACTTCTGCGAGCAGATTTCATTTCAAGCTTGAAACCTGAATGAAAAAGCATCATTTTTAAGGACAAAGCTGAATTATGTTGCAGCTGTCTGGCACTCAGACTCATACTCTTCAGTATTGCTGCAAACAAACCTCTGCGTGGCCAAGACACTTCAGCAGTCAGACCTCCTTGTACAGGGACAAAGTTTGTCTTCAGGCTGTTAGCTTTTACGACCATGTAGAGCATGACCCTCTGCCTCAGTCCAGTGGCTTTATTTATGGCCGGGCTCTTTGTTTTCTCATAGGAATGCTGAGAATGCTACAGGCTGCTCGCTCTCTGTCCCAACAAGATACAAATGAATAGTACTGACATCTCCTTTTAGACACAATCTCACCCACTTCCACTCCTACTACAAGACACCATCTGAGGAATGCAGGATGCTAACAAGACAAGTCAATTTCTCTTTGTTCGTCTCCATCTCCTTATTTTTTCACCCTCCACCTACAGTTACATACTCATCCGCTGGAGTATCTGACTGATTTTTTTTAATTTAACAATGAACTGACACACATCAAACATCATATGTGACCGAGGACAACAAAACCAGTCATAAGGGAATTTTTTTTTAAATTGAGCTGAATAAATAACCTTTCCATTGATGTATGGTTTGTTAGGATAGGACAGTATTTGTCTGAGATACAACTATTTGAAAACCTGCAATCTGAGGGTGCAAAAAAATCTAAATATTGAGAAAATCGCCTTAAACTTGTCCAAATGAAGTTCTTAGCAATGCATATTACTAATCAAAAATTAAGTTTTGATATATTTATGGTAGGAAATTTACAAAATATCTTCATGGAACATGATCTTTACTTAATATCCTAATGATTTTTGGCATTAAAGAAAAATCGATAATTTTGACCCATATAATTTGCTATTATTATAAACATACAAGCTACTTAGGACTGGTTTTGTGGTCCAGTGTCACATTAGTATGGGAAACTGGGGCAAGCTGCCACACTTTTTACTCCAGTCAATATTTTTTTGGGTAGGTATATTGTTGTAAATCAGTTTTCATACTATATATCTTTAATTAACACATGCTAACCTTTTGTGACAACATGCCCCAAAGGTAGGTCATGTTCTAATGCTGTATGGGGCAAGTTGTCACAATGGGAACCTGCCATTAAATAACCTATTTTAGGCTTTTCAGCAAGATTTAAACAGTAAAACATTTACAAAGCACGAAATAGTACACAAAACCACAGATTTTTTTTACAACTTTCGTCCTACAATATACTCTTTGTGACAACTACACTGTAAAAAATAAAAAAACACAATTTGTTGAGTCAGCTTAAAATAATTTGTTACCCTGCTGCCTTAAAATTTTAAGTTCAGTCAACTAAAATAAGTTTAGTCAACTTGAAATGTTAAGTTGTACTAAGTAACAACTTAGATATTTGTGTTTGTTAAACTTAACAGATGGGCAAGTAACCCAGCTGTCTTAATTTAAGTTGATTCAACTCAAATATCTAAGTTGTCACTTAGTATAATTTAACATTTTATAACATTTTGAGTTGACTGAACTTAAAATTTTAAGGCAGCCAGGTTACAGATTATTTTAAGTTGAATCAACAAATTGTTTTTTACAGTGTAGCCCCTATGCTGAAATAACAAAAACAATCAAACAAAATAATAATAAACTAAAAGAGAGCTGTTTATTCATGTTTATTTCATATTTAGCTTCACAACGTAAAAACATATGCTGTAGGTATATGCCTTTAAGATTTGGTAGTGTGGTTAATGAAACTGTCAGTATAAATATGTTTGTGCATGAAGGATGTTGTGATGGGAACATTGTATATATATTTGCAGAAATGTACACGTTATCACACTGACTTTTGTATGAAGTTGTGGATGACCAACAGTATACACAGAAAAAGCCTCATTTGATCTGCATGTACAACATCAGAATCTATGCATGCTTAAACTTAACTTAAAAGGCACAGCGGCTGTGTGTCAATCGCATTATTTTTGCAAAACAAGGTGTGCAAGACACTCCGAAGCTAAGGACAAAAAACTTACTCTGGGAAAGAAAGTTCAGCCTCTTCAGTTCAGTATTGCCATGTCATATTATGGCCTCAAGACAAATAGATTCCCTTTTAGTTCTCAGTAAAAGTCACTTCCTAAGACACTTCCTTATTCATGATATTGAGTACATCATCCAAGATGGACGGGCCCAAGTCGAGTTCAAGGGAGAAAAGGGATCCCGTGACTTGAGTGAGCGACTCCTGCGAGTGGCTTTTGCTTTTGGAGATTTCAAAGTCTGAATCGCATAGACGTCCCTCTTCCACGCCGCTATCTCTGTCCGCCCAGTCGCCCTTGATGCCGAACATCTCCTGATCATACTCGAAGACTGAATCGTCATTGTTACCATTGTTAAAGTTCCCATTGGTATCGCCGTTTCCGTTAACGAAGACGGATAAAAATGTTTCAAGCTCGTTTTCGCTGCTGTGCATCTTTGCAAGTGATTTCTCAGGCGTCTCAGTGCGGTCGATCAAAGGTTCGTCCTCTTCGGGGACGGGGCTGGGGTCACACCTGAAGGCGCTGATGGACTGAAGCAGGGTCTCCATTTGAAAGATTTCCAAATCGTCAGAATCGGCTGGAGGTGTTGATGGCTCAGACATGCGACCCTGGGTTATTGGATACACAGTGGTGGAAATCAAAGGTAGAGTCAGTGCTTGGCTGCCCCCGATGGTTGGAAGCGAGATTGCGTTTTTCAGGACTGGTGATGGAGTCTCGACGCAAGATGCATCGGAGGCACTATTAGCTCTTGTGAATTCCCCATGGATGCCATATTGAGGTCGAATACGACCTCCTTTCCCTGGTAGAAGCTCAAAATTTCCTTGCAGGAACGACATGTCACCGAAGGCATCGCACTCGCCGCCATTTCCGATGTGGATAGTGTGTCGAAAGTCCCCGAGAGGCGGGCTGATCATATCCGGGGATAAAATGTCCCTCAGACGGCATTTCTTCCCCTTCTTACTGTAGTTGGATTTTAAGTAGATGGGCGTTTTGGCAGGCATCCCTGCTGTAGAGTCCAGCGGTTATGAAGAGGAACAAAGAATGCTCTGGAAGTTCAGATTTCCTTAGCTGTGCGATAAACTTGCTGGAGTCTCGCAAAGGTGAAGTGCAAGGGTTACATTCTCAGAGAGCAGCTGTTTTAAATGCGTCCTCAATCTTCATTGAAGATAATCCAGCTTGAATGTTTGGATTAATGTCCTTTACCTGGATAAATGGAGAAATAATTTAGTTTTCTTTGTACTCAGCATCAAAGACCTTTGTTGTGTTCATAAATCCAAGACTGAAATTGTAAATGTCACATGTATCTTAAGCACATTCAAAGAGAGATCAAAGAAAACATTTATCATCTTTTGGAGATGCTACAAACAGACAGACAGATAGAAAGATGAAGTCAAAAGTTTACATACACCGTTCAGAATCATCAAAATGTTAATTATTTTACCAACATTAGAGGGACCATAGAAAATGCATGTTATTTTTTTATTTAGTACTGACTTGAATAATTAACCCGAACACGTAAACTGCCTGCTGTTCTTCAGAAAAGTTCTTCAAGTCCGACGGATTCTTTGGTTTTTCAATTTTGTGTATTTGAACCCTTTCCAACAATGACTGTATGATTTTGAGATCCATCTTTACAAGATGTGTACATTTTTCTTATTTTGCCTAAATATCATGTGTTTTTTCATTAGGTACTGCCCTTTAGAAGCTACAGAAGATAGTTACATCTTCCCCAGAAGACAAAATAAGTCAAATTTACCCTGATCTTTAAATTCAAAAAGTTTTCACCCCCTGGCTCATAATGCAATGTGTTTCCTTCTGAAGCATCAGTAAATGTGTTTGAACCTTCTGTAACAGTTGCATATGAGTCCCTCAGTTGTCCTCAGTGTAAAAAAGATGGATCTCAAAATCATACAGTCATTATTGGAAAGGGTTTAAATACACAAAAATGCTGAAAAACCAAAGAATTTGTGGGACCTGACAGGACAAACAAGGGACTCATCATTACAACTATCATTGTAGAAGAAAAACAAAAAACACAGCTGTGGATCACTCAGGTAACAATACAGTATTAGGAATTGTAAACTTTTGAACAGGGTCTTTTTTTATAAATTCAGCTATTATTTTCTCTTGTGAACTATATGTAAATGTCTTCTATGTGAAATATCTTATTCAGGTCAGTACTAAATGAAAAAATAGCATGCGTTTTGTATGATCCCTCTTATTTTGGTAAAATAATTAACATTTTGCAGATTCTACAAGGTGTATGTAAACTTTTGACTTCAACTGTACATAACTTTTTTTTTCGTAAAAGCAAGAATAATGAGAATATCTGTTGTTGTCATTCATTTCAAAATGACTGTATGTTTACATGTTTGAATTAACACCACATGACTCAAGAAGCTTTAACGATAAAGAAAGGATTCCTAGAGATAAAGTAGAAATTGACAAAGAGTTTTAGAGAGGCTTTAGAAAAAGGAGGGCAGGAATAGACAGATAGGAGAGAAAGAGAGAGAGAGAGAAGGGTAACCACAGATCATAAGAGGGAGAGAGACTTCTTGCCCATTTATGGACATATTTCCTTTTGAGAGGCCTTTAAACACTGACCCTCACTGACAGACTGCAACAATCACTAAAGCAGCGACTCGGCCACGGCCAGCCAAATATGAATGACTGAAAAAACATCCACATTCCCTCGGCAGCAGAGCCCAACGTCCTCTCGCGCCTTTAAGACCCGCTGCACTAACCCGTTTGTGAAAATGTAAATATGCACCATATTCCAAAACTTACTTGAAATGTTTGGAATAATTTACATTTTTTTGTAATGATTGCTGAAGGATCATGTGAGTAATGAAAACAATGTCACAATATTACTGTTTTATGGTAAAAAGAGTAAAAAGAGAAACATCTGTATTACAGATGTATTACATAAATATTCAGGTGCAATTAAAGAGGCAGTACCCGCGCCACCCCCGAAAAAAAAAACTGTTATTAATTACTCATTAAAACGTTTGTTTAAGACGTTTGTTCATCTTTGAAACACAAATGAAGATATTTTTGACGAAATCCAAGAGCTTTCTGACCACGGATGTCACGTGGACTATTTTAATGATGTCTTTACTACCTTTCTGGGCCTTGAACGTGTAGTTGCGTTTCTGTCTTTGCAGGGTCAGAAAGCTCTTAGATTTCATCACAAATATCTTAATTTGTGTTCCAAAGATGAACAAAGGTCTTACAGGTTTGGAACTGCATCAGGGTGAGTAATTATTGACAGAATTTAAATTTTTTTTGGGTGAACTATCTCTTTAATCTTTTTCTCCCTAATAACGGCATTATCATTGTCTCAAGCCTCCGTTATTAGCTCTAAGATAATTTGGAATTAGCATGAATGCTATAGGTGAGATGCATAAGAAATTAATCCTACTCAAGAGGGTTTTAAGGACAAAATCCTGACAAATGTCTTCAAATGCTTCATGTGAACAGTGTCTTGAGGTGATAACACAAGTGTGGTATAGTATAAATGGAATAATTGACGACAAACTGTTGAAATATTGGAAAAGTAACGCACACCGAGCTGTAACTATACTACAATATCAAACCAAATAGCATCTGTGTCCAAATACAGTTTGAGGCCATTGAAAATTAAAATACCATGGTATTATCTGATAACGTGGAGCCCCCACAGTACATAAAATGACATTCTGAACGATGTCACAGCTCAGTGATCCACATCCCCTGAAGTTCCCGGGCTAGAGACAGTCGGGGAGGACACTGTTTACAAAACACTAGAAATTCCATTTCCTAGGAATACATGACTCCCCTGTGGTAACGTCCTAACAAATCACACATCTGATAAACAACAGGGGTACAATGAAAGTGAGCTGCAGTACAGTCCTTGACAATGATGTAGGCTAGTCTGGATGAGTGGTATCATTCTGGTCGTCATACAATCTTTGTGTTTTCTTATGTTCGTCTGTTTTTGTGCCAGTTCAGAGGTCGCCTTGTGAGTTCATAAGGCTTTAAAAGCATATTTAGATACTGATTCAGTGAAACACAAATAAACCTCAGTGAACAGAAAACTATTTTTAAAAGTGACAAGCATCATCGGGATGGCTGAAGAATGTGTGGCTGCATGAGTGTGTCGGTGATAGCGAAAAATATGTGTGCGTGTGTGCGAAAGGAATGCTGCAGTGCTTCTGGTGTCAGAGCTGCGATCGTCCCCAAATATGCCTTTTTCGTTGCTACTTTCTCATTTTTCTCTTTTATTGTACAACATATCCAGTTACCAGATCTCTGCAATATAATATAATATAATATAGAGATAAATAAGACATATAGTTTATTCTTCAATTTAAATGAGTGTTTTTATTGTTAACTAGTTTTAAAAAGCATTTTTTGGTAATTAAAATATATATTAGTTTATATTTTTATATTTTCTGTTTTAATTTTAATTTTAGCTTAAGTTTTAGTAATTGTCTTGTGTGTTTTTATCATTTTATTAGTATTTTTTTTAAATATATGTGTATAGTTTATATTCATTTTTATTTCAGTTTTAGTTGTAGTTATTTTAGTATATCAAGATAAACTGAATGACTAGCTACCTGAATTAATTTTAATTTTATATTCTATTTCAGTTAAAGTTTATTTTTCAAGTGTTTGCGTTTTCAAGTAACACATGATGATAATAATATAATATAATAATATTCCTAATAGAAAAAAGATATATAACTAATAATAAGAGATAAATAAGAGATGTACTTTATTCTTCAAATTAAACCAGTGTTATTATTGTTAACTAAAAGTTTGAAAGTTGAAAAGTTTTTTTTGTGCTTAGCTTTTATTCAATTTTATTTTAGTTTTAGTTGTAGTTATGTTAGTACATCAAGATAAACTAAATGACTAACTACCCCACTTAATTTTAATTTTAGATTTATAATTTTCACATTTTAGCATTTTCAAGTGACAAATAATAATAATAGTAGTAATAATAAATTATATTGTATTATTAATAATATAATATATAATATAACATAAAAAATATATAACTAATAAGAAATTAATGCATAAGATTTCATAACTAAATATAAAATTTATATTGAAAATCTAAAAAATAAAATAATATTGAAAATATAAAAATTAAAGCAAATACAGTAGTTTAGTATAAATAATGTAACATATAAATAATATAATGATAAAGTGTGAATAATATAAATAATGGAATATATATATAATCTTGAATGTTTTGTTGTAGTTACATAAACAGCAGCATCTAGAAATTTAGTTGTTTGGTTACACTGAAAGTTCACATAAATCCTCCCGTCATGGCATGATCAAAGCAAGCAGGTGTGCAAACCCCTGGACCGGGTGAAGTAAATCTCAAAGGGAAGCCCAAATAATACTTAGGGTAGGTTAAAGGGTTAGGGTTTAAGGTTAAAGCTATGGTTAGTCCTCACCTAAAAACCTCAGCAGGTGTGAGATGTCTTTGAATAAATTGTTCATTGCCATGACTTGTTGAACAGTAACAAACAATGCCATTCAATGCAGCAGCCCACTGCTGAGGTTTAGAAGTAGAGCAGCTGCCTCTCACACCCTCTTGATATGGCTTTATCTCAGGGCCATATCCTGCCTTCATTTTAGATCTGGAATGAGTCCAGGGGCACATGTTGCACTTCCAAGTGCCCTGACGCCCCTTTAGAATGTTGAGATGGATGTGTCTGCCCCCTTTCCCTGGGGGAATGTATCATCACACACCCCTCAGAAGTGCATGTCAGCAGGCCGGCAGCGTGTCTCCCTTCTGACAGACTGAATAAGCCGAAGCCTGAGCTTCATCCAGCAAAGGGACAAAATAGAAGTAAATTGAGACAAAGGCATGAGAAGGAATAAAGTAGATTAAATGGAGACAAGAATTAAAAATCTATCACTCGCCCTAATGTCTTCCTTAAGTAAGCTTGTTTCCACCACTGAACAAAAAATAAAAACAGGTTATTGCGACTTTTTTCTAAGAATTGCGTGATATAAACTCAAAATTGTGAGAAAATAAAGTCAGAATTGCATGATATAAACTTGCAATAGCAAGAAATAAAGTCAGAATTGGGAGACAAAAACTCTTAATTCTGACTTTTTTCTCAGAATTGCATGATATAAACTCTAACGTACGGGAAATAAAGTCAGAATTGGTAGATCTAAACTCGCAATTCTGCCTTTTTTTCAGAATTGCTTGATATAAACTTACGATTGCGAGAAATAAAGTCAGAATTGGGAGATAAAAACTCTTAATTCTGACTTTTTTCCAGAATTGTGTGAAATAAGGTCAGAATTGCGTGGTATAAACTTATAATTGCAAGAAATAACATCCGAATTTGGAGATAAAAACTTTTTCTCAGAATTGCATGATATAAACTCTCAAATGCAAAAAATAAAGTCAGAATTTTGAGATATAAACGCGCATTTCTGACTTTTTTTCCTCAGAATTGTGTGATATAAACTCACAATTGCAAAAAACAAAGTCAGAATTGTGAGATATAAACTTGCAATTCTGACTTTTTCTCAGAGGTGTGTGAAATAAGGTCAGAATTGCGTGATATAAACTCATAACTGCGATTCACAATTGCAAAAAATAAAGTCCAAATTTGGAGATAAAAACTCACAATTCTGACTTTTTCTCAGAACTGCATTATAGAAACTTAAAATTGCAAGAAATAAAGTCAGAACTGAGATATAAACTTGCATTTCTGACTTTCTCATAATTGCGTGATATAAACTCAAATGCAAAAAATAAAGTCAGAATTGTGAAATATAAACTCGCATTTCTGACTTTTTTTTCTCAGAATTGTGTGATTAAAAACTCACAGTTGCAAGAAATAAAGTCAGAATTGGGAAATAACTCACATTTTTTACTTTATTTGTTCTTAGGATTATGTAATATAAACTCAAAATTGCAAGAAATAAAGTCAGAATTGGGAGATAAAAACTTGCAAATCTTACTTTTTTTCTCAGAACCGCATGATAGAAACTCAAAATTGCGAGAAGTAAAGTCAGAACTGAGATATAAACTTGCATTTCTGACCTTTTCTCAGAATTGTGTGATACAAACTCAAATGCAAAAAATAAAGTCAGAATTGTGAGATATAAACTCGCATTTCTGACTTTTTGTTCTCAGAATTGTGATATAAACTCACAGTTGCGAGAAAAAAGCGAGAATTATGAGATAAAAAGTTGCAACTCTTACTTTTTTTCTCAGAATTGCATCATAAAAACTTACAATTGCGATAAAGTCAGAATTTTGAGATATAAACCTGCAATTGTGAGAAAAAGTCAGAATTGCAAAAATAAATAAATTGTATTTCTCGCAATTGTGAGTTTATATCATGCAATTATGAGAAAAAAAGCAAATATAAAAACTCACAATTCAGCGACTTTTTCTCTAGCAAATGCAAGTTTATATCTCAGAAATGTAAAAAAAACAGAATTGTGAGTTTATATCTTGCAATTCTGACTTTATATCTATCTACGTTTTTTTTTTTATTCAGTGGTGGAAACACATAACTGAACAGGTGAGCAACTAATAGAATATTAATTTTTTGGTGGACTATCCCTTTAAGATTAAACTAAATAGAATTACTGAGACAGGAGACTGAATAAGAAAAAAAAAAGACTGAAAGTCACCAAATGTGCCTGTATGAGAAAAAATAGACTGAATGTAATTAAACAAACCAGACTGAGACTGAACTTAAGGTAGAATAAAAGCATAGTTCATCTAAAAATGAAAATTCTGCCATAATTTACCCACCCGCATATAAAAAACTCACTTAAAACACTTTTCTCAATGTATTTTGTGTTCCACAGAAGAAGGTAATTTGTTTGGAACATGAAGGTGAGCAAATAATGACAAACTATTCATTTTTTGGGTGGAGTATCCTTCTAAATTTGAACTAAATGGACTGAATGAGGGAAAAAATGAGACTGAAAGTTGCTAAATGTGCCAAAATGAGACTAAATTAGAAGAAAATAGACTGAATGTCATGCCAGATTAAGCTAAACAATAAGACAGAATTCAGAAGAAAGTCAGTCATATGGTTTTGGAATGACATGAAAGTGAGTAAGTGTCAGAATTTTCATTTTTGGCTGGACTATCCCTTTAAGACTGAACTTAGATTGAATTAATGAGACGGAACGAGACAGAAAGTCACTGAATGAGACTAAATGAGAAGAACATAGACTGAATGTTATCAAGACTGAACCAGGCAGAATAAATGAGACTGAATATGACCGAATGTGATATAAGATGAATGTGGCAGAATTAGACTGAACGAGATGGAATGAGACAAAATGAGGCTAAATTAAAAGACAGAATGAGACCCAATGGGGTGAGAGGTGAGAGAAGACGGATATCATTGCATGCTGCTGGCACTCAGGAAATAACTCACGTGTGAGTATGTGGGTCACATTATTATTAGAGCAAGTGTGAGCGGTGATCCAAACAAGTGCAGTGATGCTATTCCCACTGTATACAGAAATGTGTTAAGACTCTCTTCAGCCCCGCAACGGTGCCAATTTTGATTCTCCCTCTGACCTACTTTAGCCATAGCCTTTTTTGGCTGAAAACCCGACCACCTGGTCCCCGTCTAAGAAGTTGTTGTTGCTGCTGTATTTAAAGCACATCTGCATCATTCAGATGTTTTTGGCTGGTCTTTTTACAGGTGCAATCTCCCAGAGTATGAATGCCTCAGCCGGTCAAGCTCTCCTCTCTTGGGTGGTTTGGGTTTTTCCTCCTCTCTTGGGTGTTTGAGGCCTAAGCTTTCAATCTTTCAGATTCCTACGACCACAAACGACCCTGTTGGACAATGTTCTAAATGATTAAAGACAAATACCACACTCGGCCCAATTTGAGGTTTTCAGTGTGTTACATAAAGCAACCCTTAATTATACTCTGCTGCTCTGCTGCTTTTGGAGGAACCAGGGTGGAGTGAAGTCTCACTTCGCCTCAGCTTCATGCTTTTTACACCCTCCAAGGCTTCTGTTCTCAAGCGGCTGTTGTCTTTGGCTTTTTGCGTGCAAGAGTCGATTTGACTTTCCAAGTTCTGTTGGAATGTTTCTGAGGAATTTCAGAAGCTCATTTCTGGTCAAACAGTTGAGTATGTGCCTTGAAGAACAGAGAGGAACCAGGTGTCGGGTTGCTTTGAGCTTCTCGGCCCTTGTTTTGTGGTGTGTGGGAATTGCTCAACATATTCTGCAGTACAAAATCTCACATGTCGTAATGACAGCCATGTGCATGAGTGGAAAGAGGTTTCACAAGCCTAAGCAGCAAATAACAGCCACATGGTTGAGGAATACAACAGTTTTTCGATCTTATGTCATCTTTACACTTGTAAAAATGAGGGGGAATTTTTCAGGAATGCCTTACAAATAAAAGTTCTTCATTGGCATTGATGGTTCCATGAAGAACTTTCAACATCCACTGGACAAAAGGTTGTTTATAGTGGAAAAAGCTCAAATGTGACCTAGGACCACAAAAGCAGTCATAAGGGTCAATTTTTGGAATTGAGATTTAATAAATAAGCTTTTCATTGACATATGGCTTGCTATGATAGAGCAATATTTGGTTGAGATACAGCTATTTGAAATCTAAAAATCTTAAAATTGTCCAAATTAAATTCTTCACAATGCATATTACTAATCAAAAATTAAGTTTTGATATATTTATAGTAGGAAATTTACAAAACATCTTCATGGAACATGATCTTGACTTAATTTTCTAATGATTTTTGGCATAAAAGAAAAATCAATAATTTTGATCCATACAATGTATACCCCAGCGACTTAAGACTGGTTTTGTGGTCCAGAGTCACAAATGTTCTGTAAGAACTGTAAAAGAATAGTTCTTTGGGAAACCCAAAATGGTTCTTTAATGGCATCGCTGTGAAAATTCCTTTTTGGAATTTTGGAGTTTATAAAGAACCTTTTGTGGAATGGAAAGATTCCATTGATGTTAAAGGTTCTTTATGGAACTGTAGATACCAATGAAGAAGCTTTATATTAAGAGGCTGTACTCAAGAAACCCACTCTACACTATTTGCATGTCATTTAAATAATCATTTGTTATCATACAGGCACATACACCTGCCAAAAATCATATAGTTTTACCTGCTCATGCGTCTTTGCCGATTAACGTCCCTGTTTTCTTCACTCTGTGGTTGCCGTCCCGGAGGTGCCTTGACCCAAACTGTTAGTCAGCTTCTGGGTGGTGCAGCGTGTTGCCGTTTTCGTCTTCTCTCTCACTCTCTCTCTCTTTTTCTGCCCTTGAGGGTTTACTTCTCACAGGCAGGACGTCTGCTGGACAGCTGTTTCAGAATTCCTCCTCTGAAGCGGTGCGGCGTGTCTCCGCTTTGCTTTGCTCCTCCTTTCTCCGCCTGCAGCACCTGTCCCTGCCTGTCTGCAGACGGCGGCCGTTGAAATCCAATTCTCTCGTCTTCTGCAGTCCCGACCCCGCCGGAGCTGCGGCAGTATTTCCTGGTGAGACAGACAGCGCTCGCTCAAGGGAGGAGGAAAATGAATGTGGAGCGTGTAGTCTCTCCTACTGTGCTTCACAGCTGCTGAACGTCAAAGTCCTTCCCTTCCAAAACCGAGAGGAAGAAATACAACATCCCTCTCTCTCTTTCGTCTTGTCACTCCCCACCTCCCTTCTCACACACTCTCTCACATGTTTCTCCTTTCTTTCACAGTTCTCACACTCTGAATCCCATTAGATTCTGTCATTCTGCAATTTATTTCTGCTGACTTCAGCATCTCATTTGTTTGCTCAGCATTTACCAGACACCATTACAACATCTGAGAAAAGAAATGCACCCTTGCTAGATAGATACATAGATAGATACTTATAAAGAAAGCCTGTTTCTCTTTGCAGCTGCACTGTAAACCTCTGTGGAGCTTCTCGTCACCCTCAACCAAAAATAGGTTTCCTTGGCAACATATAGTATAGCTCTGCAGTGAGCTCACATTTGACAGGATTAGGAGGGGGTGCAGCGAGTCTATCCTGCTCATGTGTGGGCGTGTGTGTGTGAGAGAAAAACTGGCGTTAGCTCCGTTCCAAATGCTATATATAGTGAGCTCCCTACCTGGATGGGAGAAACACTATAAGTGTGAAGCTGTTTCTAAGAACGAGATTCCTTATTATAGGCAACTTATAAGGGAATATCAGATGTATGCTTTGAAAACAGCACAATCCTACAATGAATTCAGATGAGCACACTAAAAAAATTCAAGATGGAGGTTAAAGCAGGAGAAATGTTGATCATAAATTTGCCTCATTTAATATTTTGGAAAAAAAATAACAGTAGTATAATCTAATTAAAAACTGTATATACATATAAACTAATTTATAGAATTAAAATATTTGTGTGTGCTATGGATTTGTATGCTTATTAGAGTATCACAGTATCACACTGTTCGCAACATTCTGACAAATGGAAATGAATTAACAGTCGAGTGAGCTTTGTGTGACAAGGGCTATTTTTGTGGTTCATGGAATAGCTGGTTATAAAGAGCGTTCCAAATCAGTATCTTATGAGCGTCCAGATCAGTTTAGATGCTGCCTTAGAAGGCAGCTGTCAGCAGTGGAGTTTACTAAATTGCAAAACAATAGAATATTTTTAATATTTGTCTATTTTCCATTTTTAAAAAATATAAGGGGTCATCGTATGTCCATTTTCCACAAGTTGATATGATTCTTTAGAGTCTTAATGAAAAGTCTGTAGCCGTTAAACTGGCTAACTAGCACGTTATTAGGAAAGGCGATCGCAAAGATTCATTAAAAAACGCTTATACTCACTTCTGCTGTAAGTGAAGCTGGATCACGAATGATTCGCACGAACATAGTTGGATATACGTAGATTGGGAGCCGCATTCCCTTCACAAACAAATGTAATCCACTGCATCTTCAGCGGCTCAGATGTCGGGAGTAAATGACGCCCACTACGTTCATTATTACATCCAGCAACACAACACCTCAATCGCTCAATCGGAGATATTCTTGTCTAACTTACATCCCTGCTCCGGCATCGAAACAATGGAGGTTGGACTGTTACAGCTGATCTGAGGTAAAACGCTCATGTCAATCAACTATCGTGGGAGCGGCCTCTGTGGGTGTGACGCCACAATGACAGGCATCTGAGAATGGCTCGATTTGAAAAATGCATGGATTTTTATCATTATAGGGTAGATTTGTACATAACACTGCCAACACGCATAAATGTTAAAACAACATGTAAAAGTGAACTTAGCATCCGATGACCCCTTTAAAGCAAGATTTTTCTGTGTATGTAAGAATAAAAAATTCACTTAAACTAATTTAAACAGAATTGCATGAGATAAACTTGCTATTGACGTTTTTCTCAAAATTGCTAACTTATATAAGAAAACAATTGTGAGATATTAAATCACAATTATTTTTTTTTTTATTCAGTGGCAGAAATGGGCATCCCTAAAAATCAACCAGTGCAGTTAAGAAACAAAACAAAGCAAAAAAAAACAAAACAAAACATATATTATTAAAAATCTTTTATATGAAAACAAGTCCTAAATTCTGAAGTAAATTTCTCAAGTAAATGTATTCTGTTGTCATTGAATTATCCACCTTATTTTTCCAGTAAGAGTGGGCATACATTTTATTGCCATAAATTTTATGAGTGTGACTTCCGGCTCATCTGTGTCCAGCTATTTTTAGCTGTACAAACAGCTAGTTTTACAGCTTGATATTGCAAATTGGTGTCTCACCATATTATTTGAATGTATTATCTTAATTATGAACACACTGGTTTGTAGTGCAGACAGTTTTTATGTTTACTGCATGTTGTAATTCTTCTTGTTATTTCCCTAATATCTCTCACCCATAGGCTTACTTCCGCATTGAAGAATATGGTGGATACTTAAAAATGTAACTTAAATGTAAAAAAAAGACTAATCAAGTTCTTATTTTGCAGTGTGGGTTTTGAAATAAAGTTGTATAGGCACTTAAAACATCATATGCATGATGTCAGAATTAAATTTACATTTGTGGGTTTTATCCAAAGCAACTTAGAGTACAAGGTATGCATACAATATGTGTGTTCCTTGAGAACATCTGCTTCTTGATCCAGTGCCATACTCCTCTGTAACACATCTGACCCTTTATTGGCTGCCCACAGAGAAGTCGACCGTGTTTCCCGTAGGGCTGGATCTTACACTTCTGGATGGTCTGTTAAATCTGAACAATCATTCGGTTAAGTGAAACAGCCCCTATTTGACAACAAGCTTTCTGAATGAAGTCTTTCTGTGTGTTTGTGGGCATGATGTCACATGTGGAGAGCACATGGTCGCAGGAAGAATACGGAGCATTGTCCTCATGTTTGCCAAGCTGCAATCACCATATAAAGCTTGTAGACACTTGCGTTTAGAGGAATCTGAAAGAAACACCTCCAGTTCTTCCCACCAAAAGATACTATTTGAGTTCACATGAGAGTAGACTTAGTGTTGGAAATGTGGTGATGTTTGTGAAGGAATTACCTGATTTTCCCAGTTTCAAATTAGTTTGTTTTGGAACACAGAACAATCAGAGCCTGTGAAGGTATGTTTGGTCGCTGAAAAGAGAGAGCTGAGAGCTGACTAACTGTTGCCACTGAAGTCACTTCCTCTGCTGTCAGAGGTTTTGAGGTATTACATAGACAGTGATGCTGTGAGAAACCTGAAAAAGAAGGAAAAGCAACTATTACTGATTTCATACATTGGATGTGATGGATGTATCATGTTGACAATGTTCAGATTCAAGCATTTAACAGCCGCATAGTATAAATTTAAATAAAATATAATGTGATGAGATTTTCCCTCAGCCAAAACGATTTGCTCTAGAACAAATAACAGATCAATGAGACCAAAGCCTGTTAGATTTACCCAAAACGAATTATATTATAAGAAATACAGCAAGCGGAGTGATACAAATGGTGAAATGGTTTAAGTTCTGATATCACTAGAATATAGCACTCCTCTCAGCCAATCAGATTTGAGAACCAGAAAGAACTGTTGTATAAATATATAGAGTCAAAAATTTACATACACCCTACAGAATCTGCAAAATGGTAATTATTTTACCAAGAGGGATCATAGAAAATGCGTGTTATTTTTTATTTAGTACTGACCTGAATAAGATTTTTCACATAAAAGACAATTACATATGGTTAACAAGAGAAAATAATAATAAACAATCATTTTCAAAAACATACACTTGATTTTTAATACTGTGTTGTTACGTGAATGATCCACAGCTGTGTTTTTTTTGTTTAGTGATGGTTGTTCATGAGTCACTTGTTTGTCCTAAACAGATAAACTGCCTGCTGTTCGACAGAAAAAATTTTCCGCTTCCACAAATTCTTTGGTTTTTCAGCATTTTTGTGTATTTGAACCCTTTCCAACAATGACTGTATGATTTTGAGATCCATCTTTTCACACTGAGGACAACTGAGGGACTCATATGTAATTATTATGGGTTCAGGGGCAGGGGCAGAAAAACTTTTTGAATTTAAAAATCAGGGTAAATGTAACTTATTTTGTCTTCTGGGAAACATGTAAGTATCTTCTGTAGCTTTTGAAGGGCAATACTGTATATATATATATGATATTTAGGCAAAGTAAGAAAAATGTACACATCTTTATTCTGTTCAAAAGTTTTCACCCCCCAGCTCTTAATGCATTGTGTTTCCTTCTGGAGCATCAGTGAGCGTTTGAACCTTTTGTAATAGTTGCATATGAGTCCCTCAGTTGTTCTCAGTGTGAAAAGATGAATCTCAAAACCATTCAGTCATTGTTAGAAAGGGTTCAAATACACAAAAAATCTGAAAAATCAAAGAATTTGTGGGATCTGAAGGATTTTCTGAAGAACGGCAGGCAGTTTAACTGTTCAGGACAGACAAAGCACTCATGAATAGCTATCACTAAACAAAAAAAAGCTGTGGATCATTCAGGTAACAACACAGTATTAAGAATCAAGCGTATGAAATCTTTTATCATTTTTACAAATTCAGCTATTGTTTTCTCTTGTGGACTATATGTAAACATCTTTTATGTGAAATATCTTATTCAGGTCAGTACTAAATAAAAAAGAACATGCATTTTGTATGATCCCTCATCCAACATTTTGCAGATTCTGCAAGGTGTATGTAAACATTTGACTTCAACTTTTGTACTTTTTGTGGCTGTTTCTGTACAATATTGCTTATGAAATTTCCCTTTGTAAGTGACATTAATATAACCTAAAGCATGCAAAGTGATTGCATGTAAATATATTTGGTTTGCTAACTCTACTGTGGATCCTGGCTTTACAAACCAGGGTTGAAGGTATTAACTTCCAGAGGTGATGAACATCGCTTAACCCAGGGTTTAAGTGGCTTTAACCTGGGGTTATAAAGCTTCAGATGTCCTGCTTCTGTAGAGAGCAAGTAAAGCAAAAGCTTAACTGCAACAATTTAACAATTCTGCTTGTTGGAGAGTTGTTGAGTGTATAAATAAATGTGTCAATGATGTTGCTAGAGAGGATAAACTTTTCAAATAAACAGTGCGGACATTGTCTTGTGCTTTGATTTGTGTGGTTAAAGCACTGGGCACTGATCTCACTCTTACTTGCTCCTCTAAGCAAAAGCAAATATTTACAAAACTTTCCATCTTATTTTCTTTTAATGAATTTCGGCATTTCCAAGCAGTTACATCACACATGCTCTTTTTTATTTTCCTGACCTTTCAAAAATGTCCTGATGCCTTTGAAAGTGAGTAAGGGGCTGTTTGAAGTTCTGTTTGGGTCACGATTTTTCCACCTTCCTCTCCAACGGTAGGAAAAAAAGTGAAATAAAGCAAACCGCAAGTATCAAGTGGACGATGTTTTCTGTACTGTCGATGTTTGTAGTGTTTTAGTTCCAAATATAATGCCACACACATTGTGCAACACTTTCCTCTTAAAAATAGCTTATAGATTTCTTGCTAGTCTTAGCAAGACTGGTGTGTTTTGCTGGTTTCGGAGGGGTTTTGGGAACTTGTTAGATCAGCTGAGATCAGAAATTAATTATAGGCTGGTTTAAGCTGTTTTTAAGCCAGGCATCGTATGTGGTTACACATCCTGCCGATTTTTGGCATCTCAGACCTGTTTAACACATGAAAAACAAAGTGAAAGCTAATATGAAAGGCACTATTATCGGCTTCAACAGTATAAATAGAAAAAAAAACAACATAATGGGGACACAAGTCATGGTAGACTTGCACAACGTTGAAACTGTTATTCCTTTTTATTCAGTTCATGTACAAAATGTTCTCAGCCTCCTACTTTCACTGTTTACACATTGGTCCCTGAAGGCAGATCACCTCCAAACACTTAAAGGTTGTGCTTTCCTTAAAGGAATAATTCACCCAAAAATAAAAATACTGTCATTTACTTACCCTCAGGTTCCAAAGGTTTCTTTCTTCTGTTAAACACACACACACACAGACACACACACACAAGAATGTTTAAATATTGCCGGTAGCCATTGACTTGCATAGTATTTTTTCCTTTACTATGGCAGTCAGTGGCTATCAGCAACTTTTTGGTTACTGGTTAAACAGAAAAAAGAAATTCATACAGGTGTGGAACAACGTGAGGGTGAGTAAATGATGACAGTATTTTAATTTTTGGCTGAAATAGGCCTTTAATTCAATGCGTTACTTGCCGTTTCTTCATGTGTGAAATTTACCAGCAATTTCTGAGTGAAAACTGTTTTAGCATCACTTCCGTTTCAAATAATGGAGCATTAGCTCCATTAAGAGAGTCCGTTCTCTGTTCCCAAAAGAATTCCAGTAGCCATTTCCGGAAGCATGTCGTCTTGTAATCAGTGTGTGGTATGGTGAAAAGAACTGGCCAGAAAGAACAGCCCCAGAACGCATCTATTTATTCCATGAGAATAGGCGGCACAAGCAGAGTATATTACAGGGCGTGCGCGGTCACAGAGTGGGAGTCGTGCTGATTAAAGGGTCTGACTGCTGTCAGTTCCCAGAATGCACTTCTGCATGAGGAGGACACAACATTGTATTTTAGAATCAGGAGTTGGAATATATGTTAAACATAAATAAATACAGATGGGGAAAGTATCCACATAGGTCACATTCTTGGCTAGGTGAATAATAAATACAGTAGGCGTATTGTATAGCTGAGGTTTCTAAAATATGTAGGAGCATTTCTGTCTAAACTTTAGTGGCCACACATGTCTTTCAGAGTGGATTTATTTTTGCTCTGTGTCTTTGTGTTCTGGGGTCATTCCTGTAATGCAGTCCGTTTTGAACTCTTTAACTTTTTAAAAAAAGTTTGTGTTGTAATTTAAGTATTTATACAGAAGAATAAGCCAGACTTTCAGGAACATGCTCTTTTAATTGCTCAGACTCACACTGAGGACAACTGAGGGACTCAAATAGGGATGCACCGATACCACTTTTTTCAGTACTCGCCCGATACCGATACTTTTATTTTTGGTACTTGCCGATTCCGAGTACCGATACTGATATTTTAAAATTTACAGGTAGATTTGTAAAATATAGGGTACAGAAACTAAAAGAATATGTATAGTGTTAGTTGGTCAACTTAATTTATCAAATAGATACAGTCAAACCAAAATGTATTTAGAACCCATTATCATAAACTGTGTCCTGCACCCACTAGTAAAAAAAATAAAAAATAAAAATGTATATATATCAAAAATTGTCAAAAGATGGTGTATATCTGCTGTCTGAATCATTTTTGGGTTGACTATATATCCCTTAATTATTTTTATTTTTACACTTAATTATGCCCATTAAAATGTGTTTTGTTACTTTCACCGTTTTTTTTGTTTGTTTTCGTTTTTTTCTTGCTCTATGGTACATCATCTTTAATTTAATAGCATTACACTGCTCAATTGCAGCGGCTCAGTACTGTAATCACGCCAACCACTCATTATGAATCTCCTAACTCTGATATTTTCAGAATTATAAGTCACGTTTTTTATCTGAAATATGCTTCTATTTGGGCTACAATCCAAAGCGACTCAAATAATGGAGAATCACTCGTGAAGCAAAACATCGCATCGCATTTCACACAGGCTGCTATAGTTTCACTTTCGCCGGACATTCGTGTATGCTTAAGGTTGAAAAAAAAAAAAAACAATGTTTATAGCGAATGCCCCTATATATATATTTTTTTTTATATCTACGAATTTGTTTTAATCCAAAAGATGCGTGTGCTAAATATGCGAACATCAATGAAGATCACGCAACAGCGCGCGCTCTCTCTCTCTTTCTCTGTCTCGGGCTTTCTCTCTCGCTCACTCTCTTTCTCTATACCGTTAAATAACTTGTGCATTGATTTACTTCAATTGTTTTTGACATATCTCACCGAACTACAAACTTTCCAGTGATGTCAAGGCGGGTTATTAACTCGACAAGCCCGCACATCTTGGCCGCCGCGCGCTCAATCCAATCTGCTGACGCGCACCAGTTATACAAGCTTAATACTGAATGTTAACATTATATTACTTACATACACATACTTCATAGACATCCTTATACTCTAATGACTCCATCCTGCTGTCTGTAGTTTTGTTGTAGGTGTTTCTTTGCCTGAATACGCACTTGTCACATGATGTGGTATCGGCGTTTGGTATCGGGGCATTTTAACGAGTACGAGTACGAGTACAGGAGCTCAGTATCGGGCCCCCTAGACTCAAACACAACTATTAAAAAAGGTTTAAACATTCACTGATGCTCCAGAAGGAAACACAATGCATTGAGAGCTGGGGGTGAAAACTTTTGGACAGGATGAAGATGTCCAAATATTTCTTATTTTGTTGAAATATCTTTTTGTTTTTTTAATTTAGTACTGCCCTTCGGAAACAGCAGAAGATACTTGCAAGTTTCCCAGAAGACAAATTAAGTATAATTTAGCTTGATGTTCAAATTCAAAAAGTTTTCACCCCCTGGCTCTTAATGCATTGTGTTTCCTTCTGGAGCATCAGTGAATGTTTGACCCTTTTTTAAAAGTTGTGTTTGAGTCCCTCAGTTGTCCTCAGTGTGAGTCTGAGCAATTAAAAGAGCATGTTTCTGAAAGTTAGTGTGAAAAGATGGATCTCAAAATCGTACAGTCTCTGTTGGAAAGGGTTCAAAATATGCAAAAGATGCTGGAAAACTGAAGAATCTGCAGGACCTGGAGGATTTTTCTGAAGAACAGTGCTCAGTTTAACTGTTCAGAACAACCAAGGAACTCATGAACAACCGTCACAAAACGAAAAAAAAACAGTCGTAGATCATCCAGGTAACCACACACAGTATTAAGAACCAAGGGTTCCCAAACTTTTAAAGGGGGTTATTTTAATAATTTCAGCTATTTTTTTTTGTCTTGTGGACTATATGTAAACATCTTTTATGTAAAATATTATACTCAGGACAGTACTAAATAAAAAATAACATTTTAAAAAATAACAAAAAATAACATTTTGTATGATCTCTCTTATTTTGTTAAAATTATTCACATTTTCACAGAAACTTTCGCATGCCACTGTATATATATATACAATTTTTTAATAATTGCATGCAAATTTCTGTAATTTTATGAAACAGTGTGACTAATTTAGAGTGACAAAAGTCAACTAGAACCACAAAACATTGCAGAATTCATCAAATTGACAATACTTATTGATATATGTGCTGTTGTTTTCCCTCCAAAATGATGTCACTTCCAGTAGGATGATGTCATTAAGGAACTATTAAGGAAAAATGACAAAATGGAAGGTGATATTAAAGACAGAAAAAATGTAAACAATATTCAAAACAAAACAAATCAAAACAAAACAGAATTTCTTAAATAATTGCCAGTTTTTCATGCTAGAAATTGTGGGACATGACAACAATGTCAACATCATTATATTTATAACAAAAATTACAACAAAATTATAATTATAATTCCCATCCTACAAATAGTGAGTCTAGTATTTTATCCAGTATATTAGGACGTATGTGACCCAGGACCAGACAACCAGTCATAAGGGTCAATTTTTGTTTTTTAAAAAATTGAGATTTATACATCATCTGAAAGCTGAATAAATAAGCATTCCATTGATTGTATGGTTTGTTAGGATATTTGGATGAAATATAACTATTTGAAAATCTGCAATATGAGGGTGCAAAAAAGTCAAACTATTGAGAAAATCACCTAAAGTTGTCCAAATGAAGTTCTTAGCAATGCATATCAATAATCAAAAATTAAGTTTTGATATATTTACAGTAGGAAATTTACAAAATATCTTCATGGAACATGATCTTTACTTAATATCCTAATGATTTTTGATCATTTTAACTCATACAATGTTTTTTTTTTTTTTGTGGCTATTACACTATTTAAAAATAAAGGTGCTTTAAAAGGTTCTTCACAGCGATGCCATAGAAAAACCATTTTTGGTTCCACAAAGAACCATTCAGTCAAAGAACCATCTCTGTTTTACCTTTATATAATCTGAAGAACCTTTTTTAGCCACAAAGAACCTTTTGTGAAACAAAAAGGTTCTTCAGATGCTAAAGGTTCTTTACGGAACCATTTAGACAAAAAAGGTTCTTCTATGGCATCGTGAAGCAACTTTATTTTTAAGAGTGTACTACAAATATACCCGTGCTACTTAAGACTGGTTTTGTGGTCCAGGGAATGACCTGTAGATTATGTATCCTGTTGGTCCTGGAAACAGTCTGGTTTTCATTAGATCAGGTCTGGGATCAGGTTATGGTCAGAGACCTTGGAATTGCAGCTATGTTGACGTAAAAGATTTCATAATGCCTTCTTTCCACTTAGTATTTATCGTTAATTATTTAATGTGAATTTCTACCTGCATTCCACCAATGTTCTTATCCCAGATATGAGGTTACTTTTGGGATGCTCTACTTGTCGTTGTATGCTAAGAGAGATAATTAGTTTCCCATAATTATTTAGCAGTCCTTATCTGTAAATTCCAAACGTTTTTTTTTTTTTCCCTAGTCCCATAGGGAAATAGCATGTCACTCCCTTCAGAAGATTCGTAAAGTCATTCTTTATCAGCATAGTCAGTAAATAACATTCCAAAGAGGAGTAGATGGCCATCAGAAAACTCCCATCCCGCTAGTTTCAAACTTACACTAAAACTCCTAGGATTTCCAAAGTGATTATTCAAATCCATGCCAGTACTCCTTAGAGCCAAACATGTTTCCCACTCCTAAACATAAAGAAATTCAAATGAAATAAAATATTACATTTGTTTTTTATATAAGATAATATAAATATTGATTAATCATGCAAAGCACAATTTGAGGTATCATCAGTTTGAGGCAGGACTAAATGCATGTCAAAGTTAAAGGAATAGTTCATCTAAAAAACGAAAACTCATAATTTACTTACCCTTATGCAGGTCTAAACTTCTAAAAGAAGATATTTTGAACAATGTTCGTGTCCAAACAGTCGCTGGTAGCCACTGACTTCCATAGTATTTTTTCTCCAATGGCTACCAGCAATTGTTTGGCTACCAACATTCTTCAAAATATCTTCTTTTGTGTTCAACAGAAGAAAGAAACAACATGAGGGTGAGTAAATGATAACAGAATTTTAATTTTTGGGTGAAATGTGCCTTTAATGCTAAATATTTTTTACAGTATTTATTTAACTTTCTTAGGAACAGTTGTCCCAAAAATTAAAATTAGCTGAAAATTCACTTACCCTCAGGCCATCCAAGATGTGCGTGAGTTTGTTTCTTTATTGATTTGAAGAAATTTAGCATTAAATCATACTCATATTACACATACTGTAGCCAAAAATAGTGGTTTGAAGTTAAAAAACATTAATAAAACAGATAGTTCCAGTCCTTGATTCTGATTGGTTGAGCCGTGTTTGAAGCTGTTGTAAATTACTCTATAAACACACAGCTTTGTTTACTTCTGTGTGTTGCTTGGCAACCACTTTGTTGCAGCCACAACTGTTTCTAAGGAACTACACTGTTTGGCGGAAGAATACTGTTTTTATTTATATCATTACATTTTATTTGCTCGGTTTTGTTTGTGAAACCTTACTACGTATATGGAATAACCGTTTTATAAAAGCAATAAGCCCCATGAAGCTGTGGTTTACAATTAATTTATTTGTGCCCAACAACGCCCCCCTAGCTGTTGTAAATTCACTGTAAACCACGGCTTCTTGGGGCTGATTGTTTTATTGAATCATGAATTTGTTTCTTACAAACACGCAGATTTTTGCTTCACAAGATGTTAATTGATGGACTGGAGTTGTGTGGATATCTTGTGAATTATTGTGATGTTTTTACAGCCTGGTCGTATTGTTTATATGTAGGTATTGGTACGTAACGTTTACAAAAACAATTAGGATATATTGCAATGTTTAAAACGTAAAAATTGTTATGTTGCTATACTCGTATCATTTTTATAATTCTATTGATAAGCGATTTAGATTTTTGCACCCCTTACCCCAAACCTAAACCTCCCTATTTTATAGCAAATATATATATATATATATATATATATAATTATATTTATTATATTAAATATAATAAATATTAAAAAGTGTAATAGACCAAAATATTTTGTATTTGAGTAAATGAGTAAGCTTTATTTAATAATGCAATTGAAAACATAATGCCATATGACAACTGAACACAATAATAATAAAATTAATGCCGTGATGTCAATATTCATAAGGATTCATTTGCAAGTCTGTAAAGTTATTCATAGATACATCATTTACATTTTAGGTATCATTAAAGGTGTTGTTTTAGCTATGTTAAAATGCTGAAAATATGTCAGTAATGTATGTTTGGTGCCTGTGAAAATGTAAGTAAATGTGCGTTTTGTAAACCACATTTTACGTAAAATACATACAAATTCTCATGAGATCATGTTGTTTTATCAGCTATTTGGACTCTCATTCTGACGGCACCCATTCACTGCACAGGATCCATTGGTGAGCAAGTGTGTTAATGCTAAATTCCTCCGAAATCTGTTCTGATTATGAAACAAACTCATGCACTGTACATCTTGGATGGCCAGAGGATTATTACATTTTCAATTTTGGGTGAAATGTTCCTTGAACAAATTTCAATAATGCATTAGTAAATGCTGAAACTACACTTAACTAATATATTGTTTTTATAGTTTATGTTAAAGGATTAGTTCACTTCCAGAACAAACATTTACAGATAATTTACTCACTCTCTTGGCATCCAAGATGTTCATGTCTTTCTTCAGTCGTAAAGAAATTATTTTTTTAGGGGAACACATTTCATGTAGTCCATATAATGGACTTCTATGGTGCCTGCGAGTTTGAACTTTCAAAATGCAGTTTAAATGCAGCTTCAAAGGTCTCTAAATGATCCCAACCAAGGAAGAAGGGTCTGATCTACTGAAACACTCAGGTATTTTCTATAAAATAAATAAATACAATTTAGAAACTTTTTAACAACAAATGCTCGAAAAACTCCCATCACATTTTCTCCTCCAACTTCAAAATCACCCTACATTGCTATTTTTTGTAAAGGCATTTGACCTTCTTTGCACTTTCATTTTGTAAACACTGGGTTGGTACTTCTGCAGCGATGTAGAACAATTTTAAAGGTTAGAGGAGAAAATGAGTTTTCCGACATACCCTAACTGTATTGACCCGGAGTGCACAGAGATGCATGCACATCACAGAGCTAGACAAGACGAACATTTGAGGTTAAAAAGTATATAAATTGTAATTTTCTTAGAAAATAACCGATCGTTTCACTAGATAAGACCCTTCTTCCTCGGCTGGGATCGTTTAGAGCCCTTTGAAGCTGCATTGAAACTGCATTTTGGACGTTTAAACTCGCAGGCACCGTTGAAGTCCACTATATAGGTATAATTCCTGAAATATTTTCCTCAAAAAACATAATTTCTTCAAGACTGAAGAAAGAACATGAACATCTTGGATGACAAGGGGGTGAGTAAATTTTAGTTTTGGAAGTGAACTAATTCTTTAACTAATGTAGTAAACTAATGTAAACATATTGTGCTTATTGTAAAGCATTACTGAGATGCTTGCTTTTAAACATGCATGCACCATGAAAAAGCAAATGAACATGTGCAATCTACAGTCTTATGATATAAACCCCTTCAGCCATGAATTCAGTGTCTCTGTGTCCGATCAAGACTTTACACTTAACTTGTAAAATGTGTGTGCGCGCATGCTTGAGGGGTCGAGGGCAGGCTACATGCCACAGATACTTGAACATTCACTGTATCAACGGTCACCGAGCGTTTGTCAGGAGCACACGCAGAGCCGCAGAGCGCGTGGAAGACAGCTGCTCCGGAGCGTGTGTGGTTGAACTGAACATGTGACCGCATACAACCACTGGATACTGCAGCATCATGTGCGTCAATAGAATAAAAACATCTGACCATCTGTACAAAGGAGTCACATGGTCAGTGCATTAAAAATGCTTATTTGATCAGTGACCATGAATAGAGAAATATCTTAAATATTTACTCTTCATTGTACGTCATAACGGTTTTTTGTTTACAGCACTTTTGACAGACTGTTTCATGCAAGCGCTAAGAACTTCCGACGGCTGAATTCTGTGAGGTAGATTAAAGTACTTCCAGTTTCAGCTTGACAAACTGATTTATGACCTTATTCTCTAAATGAATGAGATGTGAGCTTTTCATCATGTTTCCCAGTGAAAATGTCCTTACGTTTTCAGAGAATGTATCTTGTATCATTGTTTATTTAATAAGTAACAATTGTTTATTTTTCTTATCACATCATAACGGGTTCCCAGTTTTAAATGCAAACCTTTCTCATTTTTGTTAGTTTTATGTTTAAAAAATCAGTTTGGCAGTGAAGTACCTAAAATAAACTGAAACCAATAATTGCTTAACTCATTTAATTACGCAGATGTTTACTGCATTTACGTTGTACTTGATAGTTTGTTTTCCTAAGAAACTACATTCACATGGTAGAACCAAGTAGGTGTTTATCTGTTGGATGATGTGAAATGAACCAAAGAAGATCCAGAGGGGTCCAGATGTTTATGGTCTAGCATGAATTGCATTCCTGTAATCTGACATACTGTTTATCTCTGTGCACCAGCAGCCAATTTGAGCAGATTTTTTCTCACAGCGTCCTGCTGGTGAATCTGAATATCTTGTTTTTTATTTAATGATGAATTTTAAACAAAATCTAGAAATCATTACTTCATTCTCACACATCTGACCATGCAAAAGTCCTTCTTGCATCAGTAAATACGTACACGAGGACAGGAATGTCCAACATTAAGTTAATTAAATTCTGAAACCTATATACACTACCAGTCAAAAGTTTTTGAACAGTATGTTTTTAATGTTTTTCAGCTTACCAAGCCTGCATTTATTCGATCCAAAGTACAGCAAAAGCAGTAAAATTTTGAAATATTTTTACTATTTAATATAACTGTTTTCTATTTGAATATGTTTTAAAATGTAATTTATTCCTGTGATTGAAGCTGAATTTCCAGCATCATTACATCATTACTTCATTCTTCAGTGTCACATGATCCTTCAGAAATCATTCCAATATGCTGATTTTCTGTTCAAGAAACATTTATAAGATCTTTTAAATTTAAAAGCTTTTGTAACATTATACACTATACCATTCAAAATCAAAGTCAGTATATATATATATATATATATATATGTCAGTATATATATAGTTCATGACAAACTATACATCGTTGGAAAGGTCTAAGACTCCTAAATAGATATTTTACCATATTTTTGTGTTACAAATTATGTAGGAAAAGTAATAGATTAATATATGTCAAGAGTGCAACTTAAAAAAAATCTACATCACAACATGAGTTCTGACTTTTGTCACAAAAGACTTTCTTCGTTGCCTTTTTCCCTATCGTGCTTTAGAAATCATAAGAAATTATATATCAGTTCAAAACTTAAAATCTCAAAATTCATCCTTTGAAAGGCATTTTAAAATCAGACATTGCATTACCACGGAAAATGTACATTAAAATCATATTACAAAATGTTTTCATTCATGAAGTATAAAAATTTAAGTCTGGATAGTGCATTTTTATGTCTGTGTTAAAAAAATGGGAGTGACAGTTGAAGGGTTAAATACATTTTAATATATTTATTTTTCACTAGGATAAGCGCTCTGTGAAGCTTTGCTTTTTAAGAATTATTCTATTATTATAAAATCTGTTGCTTGCTTAAAAACATAAAATAAAAAATTCAGAGGCAGAAGACATGTAGTAGATTTAGATCAAATATTGTACAGTAGGCTTTATAGGGTTTAGCTCAAACATGAAACGTACAAAGCAGTGCTTTATTAAAAGGGATAATTCACCCCAAAATGAAATGACTGTTATCAGTTACTCACTCCCATGTGATATTTCAACTCTCCCATGTGATGCACCAGTCTAGAATGATGGAAAAAAGTCCTGTTAGTTTTGATAGACTGCTGTTTATGATTGGACAGGCAGATGGTTGTGACGTACTGTCTTAACATTTTTACCATTATCTTGCAATTTGCTGTACCCACAAAAGCCCCAGAGGGTCCGTCTGAGTCTCCTATGGCTCACCCAAATCACTTTTGCTTTGCTTTGTATCTGTTACATCATCAGGAAGCTGCATTCTGGATGGCGTCGAGTCTCGTCTGCAGCTGTTCGGCGTGTGTGAAGCACATTCCGACTGATCCGTCATTCAGTGTTCATGTAAAAGAAAACAGATGCTTTACTATGTGCAAATTCATGTGGCTCTTTCAAAGCAGAGCAAGCTCGTGAAAGAAAAGTCCCTTAGCAACTTATATCCACGTGCTGCAAAACACAAATCTGCTGAGAATTCCCTTCAAAGTCCTTGATATGATCATGTGATGATTATGTGAAAGTTGTAAAACATGTGACACTGAAGACTGGAGTAATGATGCTAAAAATTCAGTTTTGGTATCAAAAAAGTAAATTACATTTTAAAATATACTGAAATAGAAAACAGGTGTTTAAATCAGTAATAATATTTCACAATAAATCAAATACTTCTATGCTGCTCTTGTCATATTTGGAGTCTGACATACAGTATTTGGTGTCCACTTACATTGTAAATGGAAAAGAGTAGCTGAGATATACTTAAAAAACCTCATTGTGTTACACAGAAGAAAATCATACGGGTGAGGGTGAGTTAATGACTTTTTATGTTGTGTCTCACTGCTCTTACTGTTACTTCTCTCTGTCTTTTGTGTGTGAGGCGGGAGAGGAGCAGAGCGAGGAAGAGACAGAAATATCTGAGGGTGTGTAGGCCAAGGTCTAACCACTGGCATGCAGCAGGAAACAGGCCTCTTTCTTTTCAGCGGGAGGATGTGTTTGCTTCTCTATAAGACAGAGATGCTTGTGATTACTCAAATGATTCACAGATGACATTGTCAATTTGACGTTGACAAGTCATGTACAGTCATGTACAGTTACACAACAACAAAATTACATTTATGTTAACAACTGATGTTGACACAACTGTAACTTCAACCTCGCTTTGTTCTACACTACAAAATGCATGTTGTGTATGTGTGTGTATATGTATAGGCTATGCATTAAATGCTTCTACTTTAATAGAAAATGACTCATGATCCTTCAGAAATTAATATGCTGATTTCTTTTTTATTTTTTTTACCAATGTTGAATATATTCAAATAATATAAAAATTATAAAAATAATATATAAAATATATAAAAAGTTATTCACGAACCCGCACCGAAAATCTGAATCAAAAGATTCGCGAACCGTCCTGATTTTAATTTTTCGCGAATCCGAACCGTCCCGATCTGAATCAAATGATTAGCGATCCGCGCTCCGAGGTCCCGATCTGTATCAAATGATTCGCGACCCGCGCTCCGAAGTTCCGGTTTGTATCAAAAGATTCGCGAACCTGAACCGTCTCGATCTGAATCAAATGATTCGCGATACGCGATCCGATTGGAGCAATTCGAAACATTAAATAATTTTGCGACGCTCGGTTTAACTGATTCGGGGTTTCGGAAAGCTCCATTTCACCTATGACTGTATGTGCTTTTTAAAATCATTACACGCGGTGTCGAAATTCTAAAATAAAATGCCGTTTTAGCTATTCCTTTGCTAGTGAATCGCTTGAACTGAATGATCGAAGTCAGTTTGAATCAATCGGAGCGGTTCCAGCGTAAATGACTCACTCAATTGAATCAGTTTGTCTGTTCCTCCGCTTTTCGCGTCTTCGGCTATGTTTACACAACACTGTTAGCGCTACTACTGGCTTTGCTTGCTATTTTTCGGACTTTAACTGAAATAAGTAAAAAATATATAATGGTTACAAATAAAATATCCACATTTCCATTCTAAAGACAACATCCAATACAAATCTAGAACATATTCAGGTGAGGTAACCGGTTTACTGCTAACTAGTGAAAACACTCCATTAAAATGGCGAGCTGCACCTCAAAATGCATGTTAGATGGAAACATTGTGCATTATGATCGAGTTTGTAGCTTACTTCATTATATTTTAATTAGTCTGACCACTGCAGTTCAGTTGGTGACAGTTCAATACAGCATCCAGTCATCTCATACCATTGAAGTGAATGTAAAATTGATCTGTATTGTAGCAAATATTTGAGAAATTATTGTATCTGATTGTATTAGTCTATATAAAGTGATAGTCAATGTAAAAAGAGCAAATATTAAAAGTTAAAGAGGGTAAACTTTTTTTTTTAGCGCTTGGCTACATTTTATGTTCTTGTTGGAAAATACAGCTTGTTAAGAGACTGTAAAATCAGCTTTATTTAATTTAGTAATGTAAAATATAAAATGTTTAATCAAAAATAAATACTTAGAACTGTTTAGTCTTTAATAAAACTTCAAAGTGCTTTTTTGCTTTTTTGTAAACATAATTTTACTCTTCAAGAGTCATTTTAGGTGAAAACACCACCATTCCACTAATGTATCAAAAGCTTGGCTCTTCCTGACAGGGTTGTTTGGACTTTCCAAATCCAAATTACTTTAAAACTAACACAGGGCTGGTCATAACAGCTCTATTAATAGACTCCATCCCTCTTACGACTGTAGACAAACCTAAAAAATATCATCAAACACTCTGCAAATGTCAGCGTCTGTGTGCAACCAGATTCCCTCCGGAATAAGTTTGTCATTGTCATTCACACGCAAATACACACTCATGCTGGGTGAATCTCTGACTTATTTGTGGCCAGCTAAAGCGTTTAATGCTAAACTGAGCTGACCACAGAAAGAGCATGCAGTTGGAAAAAAAAAAGAGACCACAAAACACTACAGTAGGATCTCTTGGCAGCCGGGCCAGCGGAGATGACAGTCAATGACAGTAATGCAAGCGCCCCCTGCTGGTGCATGTCTGCATGTGCACACATGCACTCAAGGTTCACTCCATCAATGTAAAACGACTACAGCTACACCGACACCTACAGTCCGTAAATCTCACAGTGTCAGAGTTATTATATTTCTGTTAATACACTGATATTCAGCACAGAGAGTCTATGACTATATTTTTATATAAATCACTATATTTAAATTTGCTGGTCAATTTTAAGCTATTTTTCTTCCATAATATGTTTCCTTTAAACTAGTGGAAAGAAAGCATCCAGTCTGAGTATTTATTTTATTACAATTTATCTATATTTGCATCTGTACAATTCAAATCATTTGATTCTGCTCCGCACACATAGCTCTTTCTCAGGCTTACAGACGCTGCACTGATGTGTATCTTCTGCTGCTGGTATGTGAGGCCACTGATATGCAGCACGAACAGTCTGTCCTCCATCATTGCATGGAAAGGAGAAAAGGAAGCAATCGACTCATCTCTCTCACTCCCGTATGGGCCTGCTGCCAACGGGAATGCTTTTTATATAGTGAGTTATGACATCATGTGAGCACTGGGTTACAGAACAGGGTCACGGAGAGGATACTAGCATGTTTTTTTTCTGCAGACTTCAGGAATCTTTAATATCGGTCGTGCATCGGTTTGTGCACATGGTTGTCTGGCAGTTTTTTGTTTTGTTTTTTTATCTCAAAGTGTGCAGCTTTGGAATGTGAAAAGTATTCCCGGACCCTAAAATACAGCAAATTCTGGTTTGTTTTGTTTCTGGAAAATATCCTCAGGAAGTTCAGTGTTGATTTCGACTATAGTGCTGAGATCGAGTTCAAACTGATGGTTCTGATTAGCATTTGGCCGCCCTTACATGCAAGAACAGACCATCAGATATAGCAGATTAAATGTACCTTTTAAAACCCGTTACACGAACAGGAGGCCGTTGTGCTACTGTAAATGTGATAACTGTACATGCAGCTTGTGACAGTAATTTAATAGCAAGTACATTAGATGTCCACATATACACTTCAAAAATACAGTAATATCAGTAATGCTTTAAAATAATAATACAATTTAAAAGAACTGCTTTCTATTTGAATATATCTTAAAATGCAATTTATTCCTGTGATGCAAAACTGAATTTTCAGCATCATTATTTCAGTCTTCAGTTTCACATGATCCTTCAGAAATCGTTCTAATATACTGATTTGCTGCTCAGTAAACATTTCTTTTATGTTTTGTAGCAAGTCACTTTTTATCAGTTTAATGCAGAATAAGTGTATTTAAAAGCACTTTTGAATGGTAGTGTATATTTTATGTTGAGAGAAATAATCAGTGATTTTTAGTTTTATCATCTAATATTTTGCAAGTGTTCTTTAAAGGAATAGAAAAATAAAAATTTATTTTCTCAACCTCATGTTGTTACAAACATGACTTTTCTTGCTTCTGTGGAACATAAAAAAAGATATTTTGAAGCATGTTTCAACACTGCCTTTCATTGCATAGACAAACACGCCGAATAACATTTTCATTTTTTAAGGTTAAACTATTCTTTCAAATATGTATACTGTATTTGGTTTTGCATGATAACTTGATTTTAATTGTTGAAAGGACAATTCTTACATCTCTGAGATGAGCAAATGCCACAAATCTGATCTCGGAAGTGTTTTTCAGGATTCTTTGATGACTCGAAAGATCCAAAGATCAGCATTTATCTGAATTAAAAAACTTTTGTGACGTTATTGTCACACGCACCGAGTCACGTGAGGTCACGAGGACCCGGAAGTAACCTCACGCAGGTACTTAAGCAGGAAGTAGGTGTCTATCCAGCACCAGACATTGAGTTCATGTTTGACTCCACGTCAGGTCCCGTCTCCAGCTCAACTCACGTGAGTAAAAACTCTCTGCTCTTCGGAGCGCTTATTTACCTGTTTGTGTGCGTGTGAGAACGCGGATTTCTTGGTGGAGATCTCTACTCCTTATCGGAGCGTTCTCAGACCAACTGCGTGATTTACCTGCTCATTGGTGCACGTCCGCGTTTGAGTTTTCCGTCACGCTACAAAGGGACTACTCTCGATCATTCATTTCTCGTTCAGCCTCCGTGACAGAATGTCTGGTCCCGAAATGGTCCCGGCGGATTTGGAGCAACTGTGGGGTGTGATCCAGCAGCAGACCGTGGAAATCATGAGTCTGAAGCAGGAGATGGTGGGACTTCGAGCAGAGGTTACCGCGCTTCGTGCCGAGACTGCCGGTCTTCGGGCGGAGTGCGGGGCTCTCCAATCGGATCTCACCACCCTGCAAGCGGACTATGATGACCTGGCTGCTGCACAGATCGCCCCCGCGGAACCAGTCCGCCCCGCCCAATCACCCAAGATTTCACTCCCGGATAAGTGGGATGGATCCGGCGCCCGGTGTGAAGTTTTTCTCACTAATCTCTCTCTCATTTTTGAGTTCCAGTCATCCCGTTACCCCACAGACCGCAGCCGGATCGCTTTGCTCATCTCACTTCTCACCGGGCAGGCAGCCGAGTGGGCTACGGCGGTCTTGAAGGCCAACGGAGACTCCGCCCATTCTTACCCTGCATTCACCGCCCAGCTCAAGGCCGCCTTCCAGCACCCTGAGAGCGAGGTGGAGGTAGACTCACGTCTTTACCATCTTAAACAAGGAGAACGCAGCGTCAGCCGATACACCACCGAGATTCGCACCCTGTCAGTCCAAACAACCTGGAGTGACGCCGCTCTCCGCACAGCCTATTATGAGGGACTTTCCATCAGACTCAAGGACGAGCTGGCTGTGCGGGAGCTTCCCGAAACCCTGGAGGGCATGATCCAGCTGGCCCTCCGGGTCGATCAGAGAATGCGTCACTCTTCACACCGCACTAATCCTGTTTTTCGTTCTTCCACAGGCACCACCCCCCGCACTAGGACCCTGGATTCACCCGTCACCTACGCTGTCGCTGCGCCCTCTCCTCCTCCACCTATCGCCTCAGAGGCCCACTCAACCGGAGCCGGGGAGCCCATGCAAATAGGCCGCACCTCCCTGTCGGCAGCAGAGAGGGCCAGACGCTACCGCGAAGGTTTATGCGCCTATTGCGCCTCCCCAGAACACCATCGAGCGATCTGCCCTCTTCGTCCGGGAAACGGCCAGACCAGGTAGAGAGGGGGAGGTCTTTACCTGGTCCGGTGACGAAGAAATCCTGTCCCGCCGAATCCCGGATGCTCCTTCAGGTATCAATCCTCGTGGGCCACCAACGGATCGTGACCACCGCATTTGTTGACTCAGGTGCGGCTGGGAACTTTATCGATCAGGATTATGCCGCCCAGTTGGGGATTGAGACTGAGGTGTTATCCCAACCGCTAACCATCACCGCCATTGACGGTCGTCCCCTCAACTTCAGCCCTGTCATCCGTCGCACCAAAGAAATCCTTCTCACCATCGACAACCACACCGAAAAGATTCAACTATATGTCACTAAGATCACCTCACCACCCGTCATCCTGGGACATCCCTGGCTCATCACTCACGATCCCTTCATCTCCTGGACCAACAATAAAATCATCCACTGGGGGGCGACCTGTCAGGAGCTCTGTCTCCGGGCGCCGGTTGGGACGTGTTCAGGGGAGTCCGAGGCCTCCGATATCAACCTGGAGGAGGTCCCTGTCCCGTATCGCGACCTGGCCGAGGTCTTCAGCAAACGCAGCGCTGCCCAACTTCCACCTCGTCGCCCCTACGACCTCGCCATTGACCTCGTGCCAGGCGCGGTGCCCCCTCGCGGCCGCCTGTATTCCTTGTCTGCCACTGAACATCAGGCGATGGAGGAGTACGTAGCGGAAGGGCTCCGGGCCGGCACTATTCGCCCTTCCCGCTCCCCAGCGGCCGCGGGGTTTTTCTTCGTCAAGAAGAAGGACGGGGGTCTTCGTCCCTGTGTGGATTATCGGGGGCTTAACCAAATCACCATCAAGAACCGTCATCCACTCCCTCTTACCAACACCGCCCTGGACGCCCTCTCTGGTGCCCGCTTCTTCACGAAGCTGGACTTACGGAGCACTTACAACTTGGTCCGCATCAGAGAGGGCGATGAGTGGAAGACGGCCTTCATAACCCCCACCGGTCACTACGAGACCCTCGTTATGCCGTTTGGTCTGTGCAACAGTCCGTCTGCATTTCAACAACTCACCAACGACGTTCTCCGGGACATGCTGGGTCGCTGGTGCTATGCATATCTGGATGATATCCTCATATATTCTAAGACTCTGGAGGAACACACCCAGCATGTCCGAGCAGTGCTACGGAGGTTGCTGGCCCATCAGTTGTACTGCAAGTTGGAAAAATGTGCTTTTCACCAGCACTCCACCACTTTCCTCGGTTTTGTCATCTCGTCTCAGGGTGTGGCCATGGATCCCCAGAAGCTGGAGGCTGTGCGCTCGTGGCCCCTACCCACGTCGCTTAAACAGCTACAACGTTTTCTGGGGTTCGCCAACTTCTACAGGCGATTCATCCAGGGCTTCAGCACAACTGCAGCACCCCTCACTGCTCTCACCAAACCCTCTCACGGAACTTTTCGCCTCACCCCCGAAGCCATCCAAGCCTTCAAGACACTGTGCCACCTGTTCACCACCACTCCAGTCCTCACCCACCCCAACCCGGACAAACCCTTCGTTGTTGAGGTGGACGCCTCCGATGTGGGCGTAGGAGCCGTCCTCTCACAACGTGGTCCAGACGGTAAACTACACCCATGTAGTTTTTTCTCTAGAAAATTCAATTCCACTCAGCAGCGTTACGGGGTAGGGGACCGTGAACTGTTGGCCATCAAGTGGGCATTGGAGGAATGGCGTCACTGGCTCCAGGGCGGCGGCGACCCATTCACCGTCTGGACCGACCACCAGAACCTCACCGTCATCCGCCAGACCAAACAGCTTAACCCCAGGCAGGCGCGGTGGGCCCTGTTCTTCGAACATTTTAATTTCCAACTATCCTACCGGCCCGGTTCGAAGAACAGCAAAGCAGACGCCATCTCCCGTCAACACCAGCGAGACTCCACCACCTCGGAGGCCGCGCCTGTCCTGCCATCCCACGTCATCTTGGCTCCCCTCCGGTGGGGGTTAGAAGAGAGAGTCCGCCAGAGCCACAGCCAAAATCCACCTCCTCCGGATACCCCCACTGGACGTCTCTTCGTACCTGACACCTTGCGCCAAGAAGTTCTCCAGTGGGGGCACGATTCCACTCTGGCAGGACACCCGGGAGTCCAGAGGACCATCAACTTTATCACCAGGGCGTTTTGGTGGAGGACGTTGAGGAGAGACGTACAACAGTACGTCCAGGCATGTAACATCTGCGCTCGCTCCAAGACCACTAACACCCCATCCACCGGCGAGCTGCAGCCCCTCCCCATCCCCAAACGGCCCTGGTCACATATTTCCATCGACTTCGTCACTGGACTCCCCGAATCTCAAGGGAAGAACACCATCCTGACCATTGTGGATCGGTTCTCCAAGGCTGTGCATCTGGTGGCTCTCACCGGACTCCCCTCGGCCAAGACCACCGCGGAGCTCATACTCGAACACGTAGTCCGCCTGCATGGGTTCCCCAAGGACATCGTCTCGGACAGAGGGCCCCAGTTCACGGCCAAGTTCTGGCAGGCCTTCTGCCGTCTGATCGGGACCACCTCTAGTCTGTCGTCCGGATTCCACCCACAGACTAACGGTCAGACGGAGCGGGCCAACCAACAGCTGGAGCGCTTCCTCCGATGCTTTGCCGGCGAGCATCAGCGCTCCTGGGCTCGCTACCTCGTGTGGGCTGAACTTTCTAACAATATCCACACTTCCTCTGCCACCAACCTGAGCCCATTCGAGGTATGCTATGGGTTTCAACCTCCGGTGTTCGAACATCAGGAACCGGAGGTTGAGGTCCCATCTGCCCAACAGTTGGTCCGCCGGTGCCGGCGGCTCTGGAACCATGCTCGCACCGCCATCCAGAAAGCCAACACTCGTTACACCACTCAACATCGCCGCCGGCACCCCCCCGGGACGATTGTTCCATGTTGGTGACAGGGTTTATTTATCCACCCGCAACATCAACCTTAAAACAGACTCTAGAAAACTCACTGCCCGCTTCATCGGACCCTTCAAGATTACTCATCGGTTAAACCCTGTCACCTTCAGGCTCCTGCTGCCCAAATCCCTCCGGATCCATCCTGTTTTCCACCAGTCCCAACTCAAACATGTGTTCTTCTCTCCTCTGTCTCCCCAGGTTCCTGCCCCACCTCCGCCCCGGATCATTGACGGTGGTCCTGCATACACCGTCCGGCGAATCCTTGATTCGCGTCCTCGGGGCCGTGGCACCCAGTATCTCGTTGACTGGGAGGGCTACGGTCCGGAGGAGCGGTCTTGGGTTCCCGGGCGGTTCATTCTGGATCCAGCCCTCATCCAGGACTATCGTCGTCGGGTATCCTCCGTTCCGGGACCGTCTGGTGCCGGTCCTGGAGGGGGGGGTACTGTCACACGCACCGAGTCACGTGAGGTCACGAGGACCCGGAAGTAACCTCACGCAGGTACTTAAGCAGGAAGTAGGTGTCTATCCAGCACCAGACATTGAGTTCATGTTTGACTCCACGTCAGGTCCCGTCTCCAGCTCAACTCACGTGAGTAAAACTCTCTGCTCTTCGGAGCGCTTATTTACCTGTTTGTGTGCGTGTGAGAACGCGGATTTCTTGGTGGAAATCTCTACTCCTTATCGGAGCGTTCTCAGACCAACTGCGTGATTTACCTGCTCATTCGTGCACGTCCGCGTTTGAGTTTTCCGTCACGCTACAAAGGGACTACTCTCGATCATTCATTTCTCGTTCAGCCTCCGTGACAGTTATGCACTATACTGTACCATTCAAAAACTTGGAGTCAGCATTATTATTATTATTTTTTGGAGGGGGGGGGATATAGAAATTAACATTTTATTAAATTTTATTATAAATTTTATTTAGCAAGGATGCTTTAAATTGATCAAAAGTGATGTTAAAGATATTCATAATGTTACAAATGGTTTCTATTTCATAAATGCTGTTCTTCTGAATTTTCTATTCATCATAGAAACCTAAAAAAAATTATTCTCAGCTGTTTTTTTTGAGCAAATCAGAATATTAGAATGATGTAATGATGCTAAAAATTAAGCTTTGAAATCACAGGAATAAATTACATTTTAAAATATATTCAAATAGAAAACACTTATTTTAAATCTTAAAAATATTTCAAAATTTTGTACTTTGGATCAAATAAATGCATGCCTGGTGAGCAGAAGAGACTTTACACAACATTAAAAATCTTATTGTCCAAAAACTGGTAGTGTAATTGTTATTTATGTGCTAAGACATCAGGCAAAATTTGCGCTGATATCTACATGCAAATAATTTTGACAACATCAGTAAAATATTACAATGGTGTAACTGTTATTAGTGACAGCATCTATATATGGAGTTGCATATATGACCTTTCAGCTTGTGGTTGTATATCTACCATCTTTCAAAACCACCATGAGATTCCAGTTATAAAAAATATCCTGGATGGCTTTATGTAAGAGAGTCTTTATCTATCTATCAGTCTTCCATTCATGCCACAGGCGTCTGATGCTCAGATAGCCACTGATCTTTATATAGAACGTGAGTACAGTTTCAGCATGTGTGTCTTTGAATAACATGCCGTGACATTGAGGATGGTGATTAATCTGGCGGTTTTGGTCTGATCAGAACAAGGTCTTGGTTGGATGACAGCTATCATTCAATCTCATGTGAAGCAGCACCAAAGCACCTCTGCTTTGGGTTGCTATGTGTGTTTATAGGCTGAGCGTGTTTGGAACAATGCTGTGTTTTCGTGAAAAGTGGCACGTCCGTGAAACTGCACGTAGCAATCGTAGCCATGCATGCAGGCTCCGCCTCGCACACCTTCATGTGGGCTTCCCCATTACTGTGTTTAAATGGGGCGCTACAGGCTGGGTTCATGGGCGACTGCATGTTTTTCCACAAATAGCCCATGTTATAGAAATACAATCTGAAATAGGACTGTGTGTTGCATCCTCCATTGATTTCCTTTGGAAAACATGCATGTAAATTCTGTCATTATTTACTCACCCCCACTGTAAAATGTTTTCGCCAGTTTCAACTTAAAAGCTTAAGTTCACCAGCTGCCTTAAAATTTTAAGCTAAATCAATAAAATATGTGGAATAAATGCAATCCAAAAAAAGAAAAAAAGGAGAATCTTCTTCTTTTCTTCACATTAAAAAAGAAAAACGTGACAAATGTGAACAATGTGAAAGAATGTTAATGTTAACAAAGTTCTTCCCTCTTTTTTATTAGATCATACAGTGCTGAATTTTGGAAAAAAAAAAAAGTCTGCTGTATGCAAAAAAAAAAAAAGGCCTTTGTTCAAAGTATCAGTAAAAATGTTTCATCAAGTAGTGTTTTCACAAAATAAGACTATTTAGGGCCCGAGCCCTGGTGGTGCGAGAACCCTTTTGGAATTGCTCAGACTCTTCTTTTTCTCCAAAATGAATCGCATTTTTGAGAGCCTAAACATGCTTGAAAATTCACGCCAAAAGTGGTGAAAATTTAAAAAAATTTGAAATCTGCTATGGGTTTCAGAAGTGGGTGTGGCAAAATGGCTTGATAGCGCCACCTATAAAATTTCAGCAAAGTGCCCAAAGTGTCAGGCATACAATGACCGATCTGCACCAAAATCCACATGTTTGATAAAAGTCCTGTTTTGAACACGTCCATGACCATATTCAGCCATAGCCATAGCGCCATCTGCTGGCAACAGGAAGTAGCATGTTTTACACTCTAACAAACTTCTCATAGAGATTTAATGACATCAACATTATATTTGGTCAGTCTACTCTAAAGGCATTTGCCATGTTATATTGCGAAGTTCTTGAGTTTTCATTAAAGGGCGTGTCTGTGGCGGCCTGACAAAGTGTCCCAAACTTCACGTGTTCGATAAGAGTCTTGGCCTGAACACATCTAAAGGCCAATATTCTGCTATAATCATAGCACCACCTGCTGGCAACAGGAAATCACTTGTTTTACACTATGGACATGCAATGTCCAGTCTGTACCAACCTTCTTATGTTTGATAAAAGTGCTTGCCTGAAGACATCTACATGCCAATATCCAATTATAGTCATAGTGCCACCACCTGGTAGCAGGAAGTTTTGCACATATAAATGACTTTGATATGTTCCTTCTATATTTACCACTTCAAATGCATATTGCCCACCGTTTGCTGTTTTCCTAAAGCTACCGGGTGGTGGTAAGCCTGGGTGCGAGGGCCCTTCCATCGCTGCTTGCAGCTTTAATTCTAGATTTTTTTTCAAAGTTTCAGATTTTAATAACAAAAAGAAAAATTCAAAATGTATCATCCAACTTACAAAATATGTCCAAATAATCAATTTATTGTCAAATAACTTTACACGAACACATGCTTTTAAATAAATAAGCTTTCCTCACAAAATCTCATTTTCTGTTGCTGTTTGGATGTAGTAAAACACCCACAGATGTAGCAGAATGTCATGTTTGCATTTTCTTCTGTCACTGGCCATAAGAATTAATAATTCAGAATTATTAGGCATAATATAATGTCAAGCATTTCAAAATTTGCTGAAAACAAAGATACAAATCATGTCTTTGTGACAGTTTTACTGGTGATTTAGGAATAATACAAGTCTTCTTCATCTAACAAATGGTTGTTGAAAGCAAAAATGCTACAAAATGCACATCATTTGTGACCCTGGACAACAAAACCAGTCTTAAGTAGCACGTGTATATTTGTAGCAATAGCCAAAAATACGTTGTATGGGTCAAAATCATCAATTTTTCTTTTATGCCAAAAATCATTAAGATATTAAGTAAAGATCATGTTCCATTAAGATGTTTTGTACATTTTCTACCGTAAATATATCAAAGCTTAATTTTTGATTAGTAATATGCATTGCTAAGAACTTCATTTAAGCAACTTTAAAGGTGATTTTTTTTGCAACCTTATATTTCAGATATTCGAATAGTTGTATTTCATAAAAAAACATACATCAATGAAAAGCATATTTATTCAGCTTTCATTGACTCTTGTGACTGGTTTTGTGGTCCGGGGTCACATTTTGCACAGCTATTTTTGTAATCAGCACCGCAAAATTAGTTAGAAACTAGTGTTGGATTTCATTTAGCAAGTATGATGCAAGGACAGGGTGGTGTTATGGGTAAAAGTTTATGGGTGAACTCCTTAAAATGATAATCTTGCTAGTCTGAAAAAAAATCTCACAGCATTAGAAAATGGAATCTTTCTGAGAACTGGCTGATTAAAATCAATCATGTTTAGAATTTTAATTATGCTTTCAAACAGGCTGTTGTTGAAGGTGCTTTCTGATCATGAAGCATAGAGACAAGATTGTAGCAATGATATGGGAATGTTGCAAAATACAGTACATACATGCTGTAGTTTAATCCTAAAATAGATAATAAAGCTAAATCAAGGTAAATAAAAGCAAAAGCAAAATAAATATATCCTAAGTAAAATCAATTGAAATGTGCACCTGGCAATGACAAAATTTCTAATTATCTCTAAATAAATATTTGCGTAACTGTTACTGTACATGGGTCTTCTCGTCTGATGCAAGTCTGATCAAGCAGGATTTTTCTATACAGATCATGGAAAGAACCTTTACTGTACATAAAAGAGCTTTTATATGTGCAACGATTCGTTTCATATTCATCCGGTCTGGGAGGCCAGCTGTCATTGGGCAAGAGGCATTTTTCACTGCTGAGGTTTTGGTCATCAGGATTTTAAAGGTGCCAGAAGTACTGGAAGTAGAAAGCAGATTTAGGTCCATTGAAGGCAATGCTGCAAATCTATTCATTCGATTTCTCTAATGCAATATTGCTGTCATTTTATGCTGCTAAGATTGAGGGTGTGGGATGCACAGCAGTGTTGCAGAGGGAGAACATACTGTTCCTGGTATCCATGTTGCATTGAGGAACTTCATCTAAGTTCTTGACGGTGACCTCATTTCCACAATCCTTCTTAGCTTCAGCATGTGCTTAAAACATTAAGAATGTTACAAAGTTGATGACATTGCAAAGGCGTAGAATTTAGTAGGGAGGCTAGGAACATGTCCCTACCAATATTCAGCGACTACTAAATTGTCCCTAGCAATAATTTTGATCAGACAATTAAATACAGTATATGTGTAGACTTTGTAACTACTGTTGTTGTGATTAAAATCAGCGCATGATCCGCACTGCGAAGTTCTGATCTGTAATGATGGTATGCAAATCACTATTCAGATTGGGACTGCAGAGCGCAGATCGTGAAACATTTGATTTAAATCTGAACTTTGGAGGGGGTTTGTGAGTCATTTGATTCAGACTTGAACTTCACGTATTGCAAATTTGATTCAGATCGAGACTTCAGAGCACAGATTATGATTTGCTCGGAAGTGGCGATCTGAAATGATGGTTTGCGAATCATCATTCAAATTGGAAGTTCAGAGCGCTTATCGCGGATCATTTGATTTAGATCGGAGGTTGGGTGCGGGTTTGTGAATCTGTTGATTCAGATCGGAACTTCGGAGCAGGTTCGCGAGTTATTTGATTTAGATCAGAACTTCCCATATTGTGAATTTGATTCAGATCAGGACTTTGTAGCGCAGATCATGAATTGCTTGGAAGTTCTGATCTGAAATGATGGTTTGCGCATCATTATTCAAATCGGAAGTTCGGAGTGCTTAGCGCAAATCATTTGGTTTAAATTGGAAGTTTGGAGTGGGTTCGCGAATCTTTTGATTCAGATCGGAACTTCAGAGCGGGTTCACAAATCATTTGATTTAGATTGGAACTTCACATATTGTAAATTTAATTCAGATCAGGACATAGGAGTGCAGATCACGAATAGTTCACAATTTCCGATCTAAAATGATGGTTCGTGAATCATTATTGAAATCGGAAGTTCAAAGCGGGTTCGCAAATGTTTTGGATTCTGATCGGAACTTCGGAGCTTGTTCGCAAGTCAAGTTGATTTAGATCGGAACTTCACATATCGCGATTTCATTCAGATCGGAAATTCAGAGTGCAGATTATGAATTGCTCCGAAGTTCCAGTCTGAAATGAAGGTTCGCGAATCATTATTGAAATCGGAAGTCCGGAGTACTTGTCACGAATCATTTGATTTAGATCGGAAGTTCGGAATGGGTTTGCAAAACTTTTGATTCGGATTGAAACCTCGGAGCAGGTTCACAAATAATTTGATTTAGAATGGAACTTTACTTACTGCGAATTTGATTCAGATTGGGACTTCGGAGCGCAGATCGTGAATCACGAGTCATTGGATTTAGATCTGATCTTCGGAGCAAGTTTGTGAATCATTTGATGTAGTTCAGAACTTCACATATCCCAAATTTGATTCAGATCGGAAATTCGGAGTGCAGATTGTGAATCGCTCAGAAGTTCCAATCTAAAATAATGGTTCGCGAAATCATTACTGAAGTTGGAAGTCCCGAGTATTTGTCATGAATAATTTGATTTAGATTGAAAGTTCGGAATGGGTTTGCGAATCTTTTGATTCAGATCGGGACTTCAGAGCGCAAATCATTTGATTTAGATCAGAACTGAGTAAAGAAAAGAAGTTCAGATCTCGATTGTTGTTTATGTATGTGAAATTCAGCTAGTAGGAAACACAAATTAATTGTTATAATTTCCAATATTCTCTTTCGAGTAGTCAAACAATCCAAAGAAAACACCCTTAAAACAGAAAGAAAAGCCACTTACAAAATGAAATTATGAAATTTTTCTGTGTGGGTACACTGCCAAACAAGTGAATGACATCTTCATCAGAAGAGTGACAAAAAACAGCAACTCACTTAAATGTCTGACTTATATTATAATAATGTCCATAAGGTTTTTGTGAATTTTTGAGTAACTACTTAATCTGTTCTTTGACCTTTTCATATTTAAGGAGAGAACTATAGTTTCCAAAGAATTTAGTAGGGACGCTATGGCATATCAGTCAGCTACTGAATTGTCCCTAGCAATAATTTTGATCAAACCATTAAATGTCTGTTGTCTACCGTTATGTCCCAGCCAATGCCAAAATCAAACCTGCACCCTTGTGACATTGTCTAGTTTCATTTTCACAAAGGCAAATGAGGTTTAATTTCTCTACATGCCATGATTTCATATGCACATCTTCCACTACTCACTGTAAGAAGCGGCATGTTTTGAAATATCAATTAGGATAAAGATAAGAATCAATATTTGTGACCCTGGACCACAAAAACAGTCATAAGGGTCAATTTTGTGATATTGAGATTGACCTACCCCTGCTGGTAGATGCTGTAACTACACCATCTGGATGCAAAAGCATCTTTACTCATTTAAGTGTATCAAGTATATTAAGTACAGCACTTTTCTCCAGAACTTGAGGTTGCTTTACAGCAAGCATTTAAATGGAGAGTCCACCCCAAAAATGACAATTATGTTACCATGTTCCAAAACTGTATGACTTTGGTGGAACATAAAAGAAGATACTTTGAAGAAGGTTGGTAACCAAACCAAAACAGACTTACATTGTATAGACAAAACTACTATTTAAATCAGTGGGAGCAGAAACCAGAATGTGTTCTACAGAAAATCAGAAAGTCATACAGGGTTGGAATAACAGGAGGGTGAATAAATGATGTCAGAATTTTCACTTTTGGGATGACTATCCCTTTAACTATAATTAAAACAAGCCAAGGATACAAACTCATGGACAAATTCTATTTAAAATGATTACTCCTCCCAAAATGTTAAGGCTAGCAAGGCTAAACTTTGTGTGAGTGCAGTGTCATTAATGCCTGTGCAAAGATGCTCAAAGCCAATCAGCAGCTGAAACAGAAATCATAGTTCAAGGTTGATCAGATATTTGTGTTTATATAGACTAGAGAGAAATACACCAAAGCACTGAGCTCCACAGCAGTGAAGGCCACAGATCTGCTCCGTTACAGTAAGTTTTCCAAAGTTTAACTGACCACTAACATTTCTTTGATGGTTAGCGTTTTTGGTCTTTTTTTTTAATAGGCTATGCATACACAATTGTGTTCAAGAGGTTATTTATGCAACTGTAGAGTAAATTACAGATTATTTAAATGCATGACACGTGGGGCCTGTTTTTGAGGTTAATTTAGTTGTGCATTTTCTGCAAGTCTGTTCTGAAGTATGTTTTTGACGTTGTAAAGTAGTATATATTAACAGTGCACATGCAGAGTGCAGGTTTGACTCTGTTAATGAGTGATTTCAATGAACTTTGAATCTTGACCTCATCAGGTTATTAACATCATCCAGCTTTGAGCTGCAATTTTACATATGCACCACCATAAAGTGTGTTTCTTAATGATGGTGCCTCTTTATAGAGAAAATATTCAAAGTACAAAATATACAATGGCTGCTACCTAAAGGAAAAACCATGAAAACAGGATTCCTGTGTAAAACCTGAATATTGCATCAAAAATGTATTTTTGAGAGTGTAATTTCAAATTATATATGTTATATTTTATATTATATATAAAAGGCCACCTGATACCATGGTAAAGTCGCAGTACTTTTTCTAATAGAAACTGATGTAGTCTTCTTTTCCTGCATTCGTCCACCACTTTTGTTAGATAATCATTAAATAGCTACTTCTCACTATTAAACATCTTTCGCTTTTCCGCAAAGGGTTTTCGACCGTACGCTGTAACTGAAGCTGTACTGTATATGGTTGCGTTATCAGGGCGGAACCTTCAGTATCAAGCACTGGAGTGATACGGACTGTTTTTGCAGACGCACCGCTGCGCTCAGGAGAGGACAGTTTGAACAGGTAAAAGCTGCTATTTTATAAAAATGTCGCTGATTTCTGCTTTTGTTTGATGTTTTTGTTGATGGAGGTTGCTGTGATGCTGTTAGAAGGTTATTTTTATTCTCCGCTACATGTGTGTGTATAGACAGATCGCAAGACCTTGACAGCTGATTATCTAATATAACACTGCTGCGGTTTAAAATTAATTCTGAACTTTGAAACTTATAGTTAAAGTGAAGTGAGAGCCTGTACGAGAATAAGTATGTGCTTTCGTTATTATTACTGCTTTTCTTGCTAAACATGTAACAAATAAAAGGCCATTTGCCTGGGAGAAGTTTAATCATGCATTTACAATTAATAATATGAATTCACATTCCAAAATAAGGGCATATTTTTTTGTTATACATTACTTTGCAAACCTGTGTTGAAATCTAGGGAAATATTTCGGTGAAAGGGTTCACTAGACTAGATTTATGCTCTGGTCAAGCTCAGACACCTAAACCTTGTTCAGTATAACTTGATGAAGAGGATCGACATAAAATTAAAGCTTACATGAGGATGTAAACTTGTCCGTTTTGACAACTTTTGATATTTTGATCTTATTGCAAATGTATTAATTTTCCAATTGTATCAAACAGGGTGGAGTGTTTTAGATGTTTTAGAGTTAGAAATAAACCAAAATACCAAATAACATCACAAATTATTTATAAATCAGCAGTTCTTCATATTTGCACTTAAAAATCCACACAAACTTTGGTCAAAAGTACAGCAGAAAAAAAAAAAAACTGTTATAAGTTATAGTTTTCTGTTTGAACATATTTTAAAATGTCAATTATTCCTGTGATTTCAAAGCTGAATTTGAGCATCATTACTCCAGTCACATGATCCTTCAGAAATCATTCTAATATTCTGATTTTCTGCTCAAAAAACATTTATTATAACAAAACATTATATATATATATATATATGTATATAGATAGATGGATAGATAGATGTTTTAGAGTTAGAAAAAAAACAAAAGTAACATCACAAATTACATCCATTTTGCCACTCACTGATGTTTATGCTGTTGTTTTGCCTCCAAAATGATGTCACTTCTTGTAGGATGATGTCTTTAAGACACTGATTTTTGTTAGTTTTTAGTCTAACTAACAGGATGGAAAGTGAATTTGGAGCCACAGGAAAAACTGTTAAGATGACCATGAGTTCAAACTGAAAATTATTAGCAAGAAAGCATTTTTTGCTTGAAATATTTTGAATGGAGATACAAAAAATGCACAGATTTCAGAATGAACACATGTATTTATTTATTTATAAATCAACAGTTCTTCATATTTGCACTCAAAAATCCACTCAAACTTTAATCCAAAGTACAGCAAAAAAAAAAAAGTTATAAGTTATAGTAATAACTGTTTTCTGTTTGAACATACTTTAGATGTAATTTATTCCTGTGATTTCAAAGCTGAATTTTTAGCATCATTACTCCAGTCACATGATCATTCAGAAATCATTCTATTTATTTTTTAAACATTTTAAACATTTTTTTTTTTACTTTTGATCAATTTAAAGCATCCTTGCCAAATAAAAGTGTATATATATATATATATATATATATATATGTGTGTATATATATATAATTTTTTTTTTTAATCCATGTAAAAAAATATATTTTTTCTTTTGTCTTTGCAGTTGGATGCAGTTGAGGATGGCTCAAGCGGACAGCAGGGCTCTGGCTTTGGGAGTTCTGGCAGGGGCTGCTGGGATCAGCTTGGCGATTGTCTGCTTCCGCAAAATTGGAGCAGGTGGTGGCAGAGTCCTACACCTGAGCAGCAATGCAGATCACACGGCAGGCCGTCTGGGTCTGCAAACGGGCCAGGCGGAGGTGCTGGATCGGCTGGGTGCTCTGATCCATTGCGTGTCTGAGCTCAAAGAGGAGGTAAAAGCCCTGAAGGATGCACTTCCGCACCTGCAGGACAACGTCAGAGATCAGCTGAGGGGCCGGAGCGGAGACGATATCAGTGCTCGCAAAGCAAGTCCCCTTCATCGAACTCCCGCCAGGAGAAAAAGAGCAGGTGTCTCAGCTAGAAGTGAAGGACAGAGCTCAGAAGAGGCAGAGAGTGAAGGAGGGTGAGTTTATTGAGATGCCAATCTGGCAGGTGTTTCTTTTTTTATTCATAGAATGAGGAAAATGCTTTTTCCTGACAGATATTACTTGATTATGTGTTGCACAAAGTATCAGCCCTAAACTGAATTCAGATTCTTTGTTTAGTTAATGCAGCTTCAGCCTGTCAATCAGTATGCACATTTACAGGGCTTCCCATACATGGAAGCAGAAGGAAATTGAGAACATAGTAAGTGGATCATATAAAACAACATATTCAGCTTCATAAGCAGTTTGTCAGGTGTTAGCTTGTTTTGACAGTAAAACTATTTCACTTTTGGGAAATTTCAGATGAGCTGCTACCGTCTTGCTTCTCTGATTACAACCATCTTACCAGTGCGATTTTATTTTTGTAGGTGTGTGTCAAATTCAGTGTCTAATTTGCAGAACAGATGCATTAAAGGAGACCAATTATGCACCTTTTTACAATACGTAAGTCTCAGGTGTCTCCAGAATGTGTCTGAGAAGTTCAGCTCAAAATAACCCACAGATCATTTATTATATCATTTTAAAAATGACTGTTTTGAATGGATGCAGAAACATGCTGGTTTCATGCATGTCTTTTTAAATGCAAATGAGCTGCTGCTCCCCGCCCCCTTTTCCAGAATAGGGCTATGCCTTTACAGCTCTTTACAGATATTCTGCTAAAAAAAGATCTGTGCGACAGCAGCATAATACGCAGTAAATAAATCAATAAATCCACTACTCTTTTGTCTCCTCTGAGGCTGGGACTCTAAATAGTGTAAATAGACAGAACAGTTAGCATGCTTTGCTTAAACTTTTGCCATGGCATTAGAACTGTTACACCATTGTAACTTGCAAAAAAAAAAAAAATTGAGGGCGCCAAGGGTGGAATTGTTCAGAAATCTGATGCACTGGTTTTTCACATACTTGCGTACAAAAGCAAGTTACTGGGTTGTCATTTTTCATGTTTTCTGGGTTGGTAGATGCACTGGGGACCTGATTATAGCACTTAAACAGCACATAAAACACTTATACAGTTGAGGTCAAAAGTTTATATACACCTTGCAGAATCTGCAAAATGTTAATTATTTTACCAAAATAAGAGGGATCATACAAAATGCATATTATTTTTATTTAGTACTGAACTGAATAAGATATTTCACATAAAGGACATTTACATATAGTCAACAAGATAAAATAATAGTTGAATTTATAAAAAATGACCCTTCTGGAGCATCAGTGAGTGTTTGAACCTTCCGTAATAGTTGTATATGAGTCCCTCAGTTGTCCTCAGTGTAAAAAGATGGATCTCAAAATCATACAGTCATTGTTGGAGAGGGTTCAGATACACAAAAATGCTAAAAAACCAAAGAATTTGTGGGACCGGAAAGGTTTTTCTGTAGAACGGCAGGCAGTTTAACTGTTCAGGACAAACAAGGGACTCATGAACAGCAATCACTAAACAAAAAAAAAAAACAGTTGTGTTCAGCTGTGATCATTAATGTAACAACACAGTATTAAAAATCAAGTGTATGTTTGATTATTTATGTATGATTGTTTTTATGAATTCAACTATTATTTTCTCTTGTTAACCATATGTAATTGTCTTTTATGTGAAAAATCTTATTCAGGTCAGTACTAAATAAAAAATAACACGCATTTTCTATGATCCCTCTTGGTAAAATAATTACCATTTTGCAGATTCTGTAAGGTGTATGTACATTTTTGACTGTATATGCTTACACAACAGTTCTTTCTGGTTTTCAAATCTGATTGGCTGAGAGGAGTGCTATATTCTAGTGATATCAAAACTTAAACCATTTCACCACTTATATCACTGCGCTAGCTGTATTTCTCATAATATATTTCAAGATATAATTCATTTTGGGTAAATCTAACAGGCTTTGGTCTCATTGATCTGTTATTTGTTCCAGAGCAAATCGTTTTGACTGAGGGAAAACAGGGTCTTTTTTTTTTTTTAAATCAACTTTTATTTTCTCCTGTGGAATATATGTAAATGTCTTTTATGTGAAATATCTTCTTCAGTTCAGTACGAAATAAAAATAAAATGCATTTTGTTTGATCCCTCTTATTTTGGTAAAATAATTAACCTTTTGCAGATTCTGTAAGGCGTATGTAAACTCGCTCTGGGCGAATGTAACAATTTAGAGTTTTAGAGGGATTAAAAGTGTGTGCACATGGTTGAGGTGTGATTCAGTGAGGGATCTGAGAGCGTTCCAAATCATGTGTCGTCTGTACAGACGAGGTGAACTCCACTGCCTCCAGTCATTCATTAGAATGACTGTTAACTTAATTCAGCACTAAGCACTTTACAAGTCCATTCCAGTCTTACTAAATTCTTCTCCTGAAGCCATTCAGAAATACTCTGTTTTGTTATTCATAGCATTAAACTTTAGTTCTTGTTATTTTTTTGCACGTTATGTTTTCCAGGACCTTAAATGTCCAAAATTATGTTATTTTAAGCCGCTTTGTGCATCTTTGCCTCCAAATACTCCAAATGAAAAAATAAAGGAAACACCTGAGGCGTTCAGTTTTCATAAATTGTTTTTGTACGTCTGTTTGGAGTGTTCCTAGACCATGACTGACTTTTGTGCTGCTTGGTTATCATGGATTTGCTTTGAGTAGGCAGGATGTGTTTTAACGCCACAATGCAACGCAGAGCGTTGATTCATGAGCATATGTGTAGTTTGGTTTTGAAGCCACTTGGGTTTCAAAGGAGCGCTCATCTGTCAAAATGGTTTCCTCCTTTCTGTCTCCCTTGAAAGCACCGGCCGATCAATCTGAAAGAGTGACTGCTGAGTTATCACTGCCTAATTTTTACTGTCTCATGTAGGAACTTGTAATTTCTGTCACAGTTACATTGCTTGAGTGCAATCACGTCACAGCTTGCCTTAGTTGTTGCTGAAGGATGTTAATACTTGAATGTTTAAAACGATGCCATTTATTATATTTGATTGCTGTAGATTTAGAAAAAAGTTATTGTTTACACAGAGGCAGACAGGTCCGATCACATATGTGTATGATGGAAGTAATTAAATGAACTGCTCTTCTAAATAGACTGAGATATTTTTTTATCTGTGAGGTTGTCTAGTATTGCTGTATAGGAAGTGTTTTTAAAGATGCAGACGGTAAATCATTGTGTTTAGAGTTTGATTGAACTGTGACCACAGGTGCTCAGGCAAGGAAACTTTGTTGTATTTAATAATAAGTTTATTTGTGACTTAATGTGGGGTCTCATCTCAACTTGAAACCTGATTTTGATTACCTGCCGATTGTTCATGATTTTAATAATTGAAAAATATTTTAATTAAATATCTCATTTGCATGTTTATTGGTTCTCTGTTTGTCTCTGGTTCTCTGGTCACATGACCAGTTAGACAAGTAAAAAAAAAAAATATATATATATATATATATATTTTTTTTTTTGATTGATTTTAAAATGATTGATTTTATTTTAACATTTTTTTTAGGATGTCATTAATTATTAGTTTTTTATTAAACTCATAAACCTCCTGCAGTTCCTTCACAAACACCAGTTTTGGAAACCTTGACGTAATAAAAGGTTTCATGTTGTTAATAACAACAAATGGAACAACAAACTCTTTGTATGTTTAGATCACTGTTGTACAATATTGACAATATTGTCCTATTTAAATTAATGTGATAAACGAGTTAGGTCAAAAGTAATCAAAAAGTAGTCTGATTATATTACCTAAAATATGTAATGTAGTGGATTACGTTACTAACGGATTACAGTTTGTAAGTAATTTACCCAGCTCTGTGTGACATATAAAATATATAGTAAAAATATATAATTATTATATATATTTAATGTATTTTAAATACGTTTCTAATGCTCATCAAGGCTGCGTTTATTTGATCAAAAATACAGGAAAAAATGTTATATTGGGAAATATTATTACGATGACCTGTGATGCTTTTTTTTCAGGATTTTTTTAATGAATAAAAAGTTAAAAAAGAACAGCATTTATTTAAAATAGAAATCTTTTCTAACAATATACACTACTGTTCAAAAGTTTGGGGTTATTCTTTCTTTTTTGAAGGAAATTAATACTTTTATTCACTAAGGATGTGTTAAAAAGTAATAAAAAGTGATAGCATAGATTTACATTGTTAGGAAGTATTTATATTTTGAATAAATGCTATTCTTTTAAACTTGTTATTCATCAAAGAATCCTGAAAAAAAGAATCACAGGTTCCAAAAACATATTAAAAAACATTAAGTCTTACTGATCCCTTTGAGTGGTAGTGTGTGTGTGTGTGTGTGTGTATATATATATATATATATATATATATATATATATATATATATATATATATATATATATATATATATATATATTTTTTTAAAGAAGTATCTTAAGGCTGCTTTTATTTAATCAAAAATACTGACAATAATAAAAAAACAGTAAAAAAACTGGCAATAATGTGGAATATTTTTACAATTTAAAATAATTCTTTTATATTTAAATGTATTTTTTTAAATAATTTATACCTGTGATGAAAAGCTGAATTTTCAGCATCATTACTACATTCTTCAGTGTCACATGATCCTTCAGAAATCATTCTAATATGCTGATTTGCTGCTTAGGAAACATTTCTTATTCATGTTGAAAACTGTTGAATTGCTTAATATTTTTATGGAAACCCTGATAGATTTTGTTCAGGATTCTTTAAATAGAAAGTAAAAAAAACAGCAATTATGTGAAATATAAATCCATTGTAACATTAAAAATGTCTTTACTGTCACTTTGATCGATTTAATGTGTCCTTGCTGAATAAACATGTTAATTTCTTTCTTTCAAAAGAAAAAAAAAAACCTTACTGACCCCCAACTTAGTTAGTACCATTCCAGAGGAATAAAGGCTGGTTTGTGTGTCCAAACTCCAGGGGCTGCATCTGATGAAGTCATCTGAATGTGTGCACAGCCGGTGACTGTTGGGATGGTAACCATGTTTCCCATGAACAGCTCTCCTTTTCAAAGTCTTCACACTTTGTTATGCATATTAAACACTTATTCAGTTCTGTTTGGGCAGTGGAGGTGTATCACCATAACAAGTGCACAAACCTTCACTCTTTATCTGTAGGGTCTATCTAAGCCATTTTTAAACCTCAGTTGTATCTGTACATAAAAACGCTGTGTATGGAAAAGCTTTTTTGCAAGGTTTACATTTTGGAATATCTATTGTTGTTTTTTAATGCTGTTGTTTTTTGTTTTTGTTTTTTTTCATCCAAAAGTTCAGAGCAGGCACTGCACCCTCAGTTTATTGTGATATGTGGCAGATGTACAGGAGTCAAATAGTGGACGGGTGCGAATTGTGCTGGAATGAGAATAGAGATGAGCTTCAGTTCTGGTATCAGTTCATTAGCACCTCTGCTGAAAGAACATGCTCAACAGATGAAAAGACTAAGAGAATAAATTAATGTATGAATGAAAACATACAGAAAGGGGAACCCCGGCCCCCCCATATGGCATTTTCACAATTGCAACCAAGGCTTTGACAGATGGAAATGCTGGTTAATGTTCAGATCCAAGCGTGCAGCCAGATTCTTGACAGTTGTTGATCTTTGCTGAGGACGGATGTAAGACGTGCTCTTGAACCTACAGTTCTGCTCATGGTGGCCACACAAAGAGTGAGATAAAAGATTGGCATCGAAATAATCCCAGTGGAAAACTATGTTTTTCCTGGATGTGACTACATCCTTTAATCCAGACAACTTCAGAAGGAAACACGATGCATTAAGAGCCGGGCGGGGGTGGGGGAAATTTTTGAATTTGAAGATCAGGGTAAATTTAACTAATTTTATCTTCTGGGAAACATGTAAGTATCTTCTGTAGCTTCTGAAGGGCAGTACTGAATAAAAAAAATATGATTTTTAGGCAAAATAAAAATAATGTACACATCTTCTTTCTTTTCAAAAGTTTTCACCCCCCTACTGGCTCTTAATGCATTGTTTTTCCTTCTGGAGCATCAGTGTGCGTTTGAACCTTCAGTCATAGTTGCATATGAGTCCCTCAGTTGTCCACAGTGTGAAAAGATGGATCTCAAAATTATACAGTCATTGTTGGAAAGGGTTCAAATACCCAAAAATGTTCAAAAACCAAATTTGTGGGACCTTAAGGATTTTTCTGAAGAACAGCAGGCACTCCAACTGTTCTGGACAAATAAAGGACTCATGAACAACTATCACTAAACATTCAGGTAACAACACAGTATTAAGAATCAAACTTTTGAACAGGGTCATAATCCACATAATCCATAGAAATGTCTTCTATGTGAAATATCTTACTCAGGTCAGTACTAAATAAAAAAAATAACATGCATTTTGTATGGCCCCTCTTATTTTGGTAAAATTAACATTTTACAGATTCTGCAAGGTGTATGTAAACATTTGACCTCACCGTACATAAAAAATAAATTTAGTATTTTGTAGTTTCCTGCTTGTGCTGCTTTGTGGATGTTCAACTTGAGTTCTAGATGACATTGCAGAACAAGAGTTGCCAGTATATGTTTAGCCATAACAAGGGTTTGATAATGATATGATTTCAGACAGACTGATGAGAATGGCCAGAATGACTCAGATCTCTGGCAGCTGATGTGTAACTGTAGCCCCTTAAATCAAAAACATACTGTCAGAGTGCTGAATTAAGATTAGAACACCGCTCAATCACTTGCGCTCCAATCACCAAGCGTTTCTTTGATTCCTGGGGCTGTGGGTGATTTCCTTCTTGTATGTAACACTGAAGTGCCCTTGGAGGTTCCAGCTCCAACACATCCCTGCAGAACTATCGCTCCAAGTCTCGAATGTTCTCACGAACCACGAATGACGCAAATGCTTTAGGTGCCAGCTCTTAATGGAAGCCTTTTATGTTTTCACTTTTTCTGAAGTCTTTCATTTGTACCTTAACCTGTAATTAATGTTTTTACACACTCATCTCGGCTGCTGAGAGTGTTCGCGCACGCCTACAGTCATTGAAAAGGGACGTTTTTCGAAGGCTGTTAAAGTTAGGCAGGTATTGCGTGCCATGTTGTAAGAAAAATAAACAACCCTCACAGTGTCTTTACATGAAAGCCTTCAGGTTTCAGTCTGAAACCGGCTATCCCAGTAAACAATTAATTGGCCTGCTTCACATGTGCACAGATCATGTGGATGTTTTGCATGCAAACACTTTATGAATGCATATCCATTTCTGTTGTCATGGCCTGAGTTTCCCAAAAGGTATCGTTTAGATTAAAGATACCGTAAAGCATTTAAAAATCCACTTTGCCTCTGTAATATCAATGTACTTGGGTCCGTTTTTATGTCTTGATTTATAGGAATAGTTCAGCCCAAAATTAAATTTGCTGAATATTACTCATGCTCAGTCCATCCAAGATTAAGATGAGAACACATTTGGAGAAATTAAGCATTACATCACTTGCTCAACCAGTGAATGGGTGTCGTCAGAATGAGAGTCCAAACATCTGATAAAAACATCAAAGTAATCCACAAGTAATCCAATGACTACAGTCCATCAATCAATGCCATTTCTGGCAAAAATGTCCTTCTTCTTGTAAGAAGACGTATTTTGTTTAGAATAGTTTTGGACTGGTTTCGTTTGTAAACAGTGCTTAATCTGTGCATATTTCTCTCCTGATTCAGACAAGACAAAAAAAATTACGGTGGGTTTGTTTCTTGCAACCACACAGTTTTTTGCTTCAAAAGATGTTCATTTATGGACTGGAGTGGTGTGGATTACTTGTAGATTATTGTGATGTTTTTATCAGCTGTTTGGACTCTCATTCTGACGGCACCCAGGATTCGTTGGTGAACAGGTGATCCGATGGAGAAACAAACTCATCTACATAGCCTTTTTTAGAATTTAGAATTTTCATTTTTGGGTGAATTATTCCATTAAAGTGTCACTTCAGTTTTCCGAAATACATTTAATGCAATAAACGTAAGTTTCATCCTGTAAAATACAGCAAAAGCTTTTTGGTCTAGCAAGTTTCAGACTCATAAGAAGCCAATTTCATCACAACAACAGATATAAGCTCACTGCTTTCTCTACTGTGTGCTACAGGTATATGACTGCACTGACAGATTCCGAGGAAGAGGAAAGTGATGATGAACGAAGACCACCACAGGAACCGGTGGATGAGCTCACGGCCCTGCTGCGGAAAGCAGACCGACTGCACAGCTGTAATGGTGCAGAGAAAGCAGAAGGCCTGAATGCTCTGCTGGAGAGGAAAGCAGAGGTATGTAAACTACTGTTCAAAATTTTGGGTCAGTATGATTTTTTTTTTTAAGGGTTTTAAAATAAATTAATACTTGAGTTGTAATAGAAGTCTCAGGTGTCCCCAGAATGTGCCTGTGAAGTTTCAGCTCAAAATACCCCACATCATTTATTATATCATTTTGAAAATGCCTATTGTGAGTGAAAGCAGAAACATGCTGTTTTCATGCATGTCTCTTTAAATGCAAATGAGCTCCACGCCCCTTTTTCCAGAATAGGGCTGTGCCTTTATAGCTCGTTCCTCAGGTACTCTGCTAAAAGAACATCTGTTTGGTTTAGATGATCATGTCTATCGCACTGAAGTCATGCGTTTTAAATCCACATTAGTTTAAACTTTGGATATAGGGTTTTCTGATCACACGCATCCGAAGCACGCAAACAGAAAGCTGCTGTCACATGACATTTGAGTACTAAACTAAGTTCTCTTTCAAGTCTTATAGCGCTTAAACTGTCAAAGTTTGTTAAAAACACACAGGAGTCTCAAAAACGGTTATGTCTGTGAAGGTAAACAGCTGAGAAAGAAGTCACATGTTTATATTAGATCTGTGTGGCAGCAATGTAATATACAGTAAATAAATCAATAAATCCACTGCTCTGTTGTCTCGTTTGAGGCTGGGACTCTAAATAGTGTTCTGTGCTCGTCTGTGCAGCCAACGACAGAACAGTTAGCATGCTTTGCTCTAACTTGTGCCAATATACAGTACCTGTACCGCTGTCTACGCTGTTAATATATGACCCCGACAATAAAATAAAAGCAGAAAATCACTCATTGCTCTGGACTGAATAACAGCTATTGCTTTAATAAGACATTTCTTACTTGAATGCTGCCTTTTAATGCTCTAGCGTGAAGATAAACATGGCGGATTGTGTGGGGCTTACTCAGGGCGGGGTCTCTGCTAATATGGCAGTGTCCGTCAACAGTTGTGGGTGGAGCTTGTAAAATGTGATGTCACATTTTACGGATTCTGCGATCGACTTGCTCTGAGATCCTGCTTATGATTTTTCAGGATTTAAAAAAAAGAAGCGGGTGGATTTTTATCATTATACACACTGCCAACACACATTTATGTTCAAACAACATGTAAAAGTGAATTTTGCATAATAGGTATCCTGTAAATTGATTAAAGTGACAAGTATAATGTTACAAATGATTCTATTTCAAATAAATGCTGTTCTTTTTAACTTCCTATTCATCAAAGAATTCTGAAAAAGTATTAAGTAGAACAACTTAATTCTTCAGTGTTGATAATAATAAGTGAAAACTCAAATAAAACAGTTATTTTAAATCAAAATAATACTTCACAATATGACTATATATTTGATCAAATAAATGCAGTCTTGGTGAGCATAAGAGACTTCTTTCAAAAACTTTTACAAATTTTACTGACCCCAGATATTGTCTGTGATGGCTTCTGGATTATTAATAAAAGTGTTTTATTAACACTTGTCATGTGTGTGCTTACAGTTTGATCAGAAATGCCAGTACCTTTGGCGGTTGTCCAGAGCCTACGCAGATGCACATGATTTTGCTGTAGACGTTGCAGAAAAGAAGAGCTGCGCTGAGAATGGTAATCACAGCTTTTACGATTACAGGTTGACAGGTTGACATATAAGTGATTTATTAAGTTAATTAATTGCCGTATCATTTGATTGAATTAGAATAAAATTGATTGACAAGCCAAAGTAATTTATAACCCATCTTGACTTATTCATTAAAACACAACTACCTTTAATCATGAAGAAGGCAAGTGTTGTCTGTCTTTAGGTAATGAATGCCCATGTGCCCTATATTTCGTGCTTAATCTGTCTGAACTTTTCCATTGTCTTTCTGTTCCTTTTTTCCTTCTCTCCCTGCCAATTAAATTCAACACAATAGCCACACAGCCCATGAGTATATTGGGGGACAGGATCAACTAGTTCAGTTTCCGATCCGTCTTTACTATAATGCCTTTAATTGCTGTTCTTCAGTCACTTCTTTGTGTGAAGGCTTTAGTTTCAAAGAGTTTGGAAACGTACCAATTATCACTTCTATTTAAATCTTTAGAGGAAGTATGTCTCATTAGTCCAGCGGTGAACAGGTGTGTGATCATCTACTGCAAAATAAATGTTTTAAAAATATTTTTTATTTTATTTAGGAGTAATAAGAAATTGGATGCTACTGGTCTGTCACATCACATCTTGTTTATTTATTTATATATATATATATATATATATATTTATATATTTATTTTAGGAAAAAAAGCTGGTGAAGAGGCAATTTCTATCAATCCACAGTGTGCTGAAGGTCATCAGTGGTGAGTTTATATTAATATTTTTAGTTTTGTATTTTTTATGTACTATAATAGTTTTTAATAATATTTTAAATAAGCTTTCTTTTTATATTTTCAGTTTTCATTTTATTTTTAGCTTACATTTAAAGAATTTTATGTGCTTCTGATATTTTTTATAATATATAATATCGTTTTTTTAAAATGTCTATTTTAAAAAGGTTTTTATTAACTTTTATTCAGCTTAAACTTATTTCACTTTCATATTCAGCAACATTTAAAAATTTCCATTTTATTTTATTTATTTATTATTATTTTTTTTAATCTTATATTAATATTTTATTTTAGCTTGATTATAATTAACATATATTTTTTTTTAGTAGTTTTAATTTTAGTTAACAATAACACCACTGACTACTAGGGTCCAGATTTACTAAACAGGGCAAATTGGTGTTAGACTGCAATCCCATAAATTTACCAATGGGAGTGGAAAGATCTGTGGGTAATCTACAGACAATGCTCAAATTAAAAAACACTGGCGCAGCTATAATAACCAATGCAGTCTACCAAGAGCAGTGCAAATTACTGTAGAGTTGCAAACAAGCAGCACCAATGATAATCAGGTGTGTGTAATCTATTAACAACACGGGTGCAGAATGGTTTAAATCATGTTTTTTGGGTGTTACATAATGGTGTAAATACACTTTACTCCTGTAAATGAAAGGAAATGGGAAACCCCTACAAACGCATAAGCAATAAGATAAGATGCAAAAAATAACTGTTCCTGCAGTTCTATTGCTAATTTTTCACTGCGTGTTGTTGGTAAATCCTGACAGTATAACGCCTGGCGCAAGCTGTTAGTAAATCTGATAGATCTAAACACATGCTCCAAACTCATTACAACATGGAAAAATGGACAATAAAGGAGAACTCCACTTCCAGAACAGCAATTCACAAATAATTTGCTCACTCCCTTGTCATCCAAGATGTTCATGTCTTTCAGTCGTGAAGAAATGATGGTTTTTGAGGAAAGCATTTCAGGATTTTTCTCCATATAATGGATTTCATTGGTGCCCTGATTTTGAACTTCCAAAATGTAGTTTAAATGCAGCTTTAAAGGGCTCTAAACAATCACAGCCAAGGAGGAAGGGTCTTATCTAGTGGAACGATCAGTCATTTTTTTCGGAAAATAACATTTTTTTATACTTTTTAAGCACAAAAGCTCGTGTAGCACAGGCTCTGGGATGCGCGTTCACGACGCTACGTACTGTTGAATCATATCGAAAGGTCACGCGGAACGTAGACGGAACTACAGACCCAGTGTTTACAAAGCGAACGCGCAAAGACTAAGAAAGTGCAAGTAAGTTTGTAAATGCTGTTTACAAACAAAAAGGTACAATGATGTCCTCCTCTCAAGTTGTAGGAGAAAATAAGATGGAGTTTTTCGCCATACTCCGTATACAGACGATGAACTTACATGTGATTCATAGTAGTGATTGGAAGTTCGGATCATTTTACCGACTCGTACCTTTGAGTCTCATTCAGCTAAATGAATGAATCTTTTTTTCGAGTCATTTCGTTCTTTTTAGCGAAATATAATTAAAATGTTACGTGTTACTTCCCTAACACATCTACTGCTTACACAAACGTTGATCACACTACAAACAAGACAAAACTATAATGCTATAAGAAACAGAAAAGATTCATTATTTACCTGGGTCTTTAGTCTATGATTAGCTCACCTCACCTCTTATCTGACAAGTTTTCGGGTTTGAGTCGTTCGTTCATCACATGACAGCCCCGTAAGATGAATGAAGGACTCGGAAAACCCAAAGACTCGAAACAGGTGAACTAATTCCAGTACAGAACCTACAAATCACTCCCCGAGACGACTCGCTCTTCCCAAGTCACATTAAAGATTCGTTCAAAATGAAAGAATCGTTCAAGAACGACCCATTACTAATTCAGAGCATCGTGGATGCACATCCCAGAGCCTGTGCTACACGAGCTTTTGTGCTTAAAAAGTAAACAAATTTTTATTTTTTGAAAAAAAAAAAAATGGAGAAAAATATGGAGAAAAATCCTGAAATGCTTTTCTCAAAAAACATAATTTCTTCACAACTGAAGACAGAAAGACATGAACATCTTGGATGACACGGGGGTGAGTAAATTATCTGAGAATTGTTGTTCTGGAAGTGGACTTCTCCTTTAAACATGGGTGCTCTGAGAACTGCCACCAAATTTCTTATATTTCTAGTGGGCGTGTAATGAATAAATCCTCCTAACTCTCGAAGCATTTGATTAAGAAGCCTTAAACTTATATTTCCCTTTTTTTTTTCTTTCACCCACCAGTGCCATGAACTTATGTGTGTGAATGTGTACAATGACAATATAAACTGAAATTGCATGCCCCATTCATTCAACATATTCCATGTCCTCAAGTTGGGTTCAAAAGGTTTTGTGTTATTCAAAAGCATTTACAGAAATCTGGCCCTCATAAGTAGAGAAACACATTTGCATATTTGTTTATTGCACCTGGGCTCCTGTGTATGTCTGTGGTTGTCTGAATGTATATGTGGGTGTGCGTGTGTGTGGGTGTCCTGCACCGGAGGTGTTTTACAGTTTTGCCAGCTCCTCTGGATATGCTCACTCATCTTACAAAACCCTCTTGATAGCATCACCACACCCCAGGAATGTAAACACATGCAAAGACAGCCCCAAGCTAACATATAAATACACAGACACATACACACCTATTTAACTGCTTGCAATTTGTGTGTTTGTGTTGCAGTTGTAGCGTATATACAGTAGTGTTCAAAGGTTTGGGGTCATTAAGGTTGTTTTTTTTGTTGTTTTTTGAGCATGAAGATTTCTATTCACCAAGTATGCATTCAATTAATCAAAAGAGGCCGTAAAGACATTTACATTGTTAAAAAATAGTTATATTTCAAATAAATGCTGTTCATTTAAACTCAATTCATCAAAGAATCCAGAAATCCAGAAAAAGTATTACAGTTTCCACCAAAATATTAAGCAACACAATGTTTTCAACATTGATAATTATCAATGATATTTGTCATATTCATCCATGGTGAGCATGAGAGGCTTCTTAAAAAATTGTAATGACCCCAAACATTTTAATAGTAGACCATACAAAAGGCATGTGTTGTCATTGCATTTAAAAATTTAGGGGACTGACTGACATAATAATATGTGGATGCTTTTGTGCCTGTCCATCTGATATTGTTGATTATAGATTTGAAATGTAAGAAACAGATATTTCCTCATATTGAAAGACATATGATGACTTGTCTGTCTTGTGCTTCATAACTTTGTCTTGCATCATATAACATATCACTTAATGCATTTTAAATAACTCATATCATTAGAAGTCATATCCTGCCTATAAGAGCAGGGAAAGTTGCAAAAAAAAAGTAAACTAGTAAAAACGTAATAGATTGAAAATGCATTTATTTTATACGAAGTATAGTTCAAGTCTACTGTATTTACTGACATATCGCTAAACTTACTGATATAAACATTGTAATAAAATTTTATTTGGAGTACTACTTGTGCACAGTGCACATTTGCTAAGGGGAGAAGCTGCAGGTGAATAGGGTAAAAAAAAAACTAATAGTTATCACCTTACTTATCCAGTTAATTGTTTACATTGATAATTGCAAACATTTTTTTGTATTACAAGTTTTCTAAAATACTAGGTTTAAATATTCAAATGAAGGTATTATTTAATTAAATATGCGCTAATTATGTAAAAATTTCTAGTACAGAAATCTAAACACTGGATTACGTCAGTTTCAAAATTCTTGTTTTGTTGTTTTTGACATATTATAGTCAAATGTTTTTGAGGAATTTTGGATATCTTATTTTGTCACTTCATAATTCAGAAAATAGTTAGAACAGACAGAAAAACAATATATTTTTAAAATTTTGGGGGGAATAAAATGTTGTATAAAATCAAGCGAATTATATATGAACATCCCTCTGTTTAAAAACTTTCAGGATATAGACAGGAATTAAAATGTAAAGTTTGGTGTGTGTAAGTACTACTGAAGTAGAGATTTATGGCTCAGTGTAGGAGAAAAAACTCAAAGCGGCCTTTAAAAATATGTATTGTACATGAAATCTATTGACACAAATAGATAAAGTGCTATAAAAGAAACACTTAACAGGGTCTTTTGTGTTTTCTTTCCACTAGTCTGAAAAACCAAAAAGCCCAAAATCTCAAATTTGACAGGTGCATGAAAAAGCAGTGTTTTTACCTGCAGTGTCTCTCCTTTAATATTAAGCCTGAAATATGTATATTTAGCATGAAATAAATGTATTTTAAATACTTTTTAGTATATTTATTATTCACTAGGGACTGCAAGACGGCTTTCTGTAGACCTGCTCAGGTTTGTCTCCCTTTACTTTACTTTTTTTTTTTGTGAGCTGCAATGGTTTGACTGTTTTGATGGCAGTCAGTCAATTAAATACTGTAATATGTTGTGTTAATATGTTTAGCGTGCAAATATTGTAAGTATTGTAATTTACATTCTAATATGTTTGCAGTGTCCAAATGCCACAGCAACACTGCATATACAGTATTTGTGAGCTGTGTAGCATGTTTGCATTTGTTTTGTTACAGTATGTCTTAATGAAGGTATGTTCACTGATCTCTGTGTCTGTATTTTGTATGCGCAAATCCCAGTGCAATGTTTTCCGTTCCCTCACAGATGCCAGGATTATAACATGGAGTGCAGAGGAGGGTCATTGTGACCTGCACACACACACACACACACACACACACACACCTCAGTTACTGCTGCTTTTATCTGTGATGTGTCCTTGGCATTGTGGTTTTCATTAAGGATCTGGCCTTCAGCACTATTGAATTTTGTCCTGCCCTCAATGCAGCAGCTCTGCTTAAAGGGATAGTTCACCCAAAATTAATTCAGGGTTTGTATAAAGTACCTAAAGTGCTTGAAGTACTTGAATTTGACTTTTTGAAATTTAAGGCCTGGAAAACCCTTGAAAATAGCAATATTCCTGAAGAGGTACTTGAAAAGAGCTTTAATTATTGACAGAATGTATCTATGAAATAAGTGTTTATTTTTTAGTAAGCACATATCTTTTGACGCAAAATTCACACAATAAAAAATTCAGTTAATGTCATAAAACTATCGTGCTAAACCAGTAGTAGTACTGACAGTGTCGTGTAAACATGGCTGAAGATGTAAAAAGAGGAACAGATGAACCGAATCAATTAAGTCATTTACGCTGGAACGGCTCAGATTGATTCAAACTCGTGACTTTGATCATTCATTTCAAGTGATTCACTAGCAAAAACCAGGTAAAATGAAAAAACATGATTCACTGTTTTGAAGCGCTCCAATTGGATCACGTATCGCAAATCATTTGATTTAGAGTTCAGAGCGTGTTCGCGAATCATTTGACTTAGATCCAAACTATGCGTATCGTGAATCAACTAATTTAGAATCGGAACTTCGCGTATTGCGAATCATTTGATTCAGATCGGGACTTTAGAGCAGGTTTTTAAATCATTCCACGAATTGAATGATTTGCGATCCGTGCTCCCGAGTCCTGATCTAAAATGATGGTTCACAAATCAACATTATTCAAATCAGGACTGCAGAGCTCAAATGATTTCATTTTGGTCGGAACTTCAGAGCAGGTTCGTGTATCTTTTGCTTTAGACCGGAACCTAGGAGCGCGAATCGTGAATCATTTGATTCAGATCAGGACTTCGGAGAGGTTTCTTAAATCTTTTTTTCAGTTTTTTTTTTCTTTTTCAATGGTAGAAAACATCAACCCATAAGTGAGATCTCTGATTGAAGTCCTTGAAAATCAAAAAAGTAGTACTTAAAGTCCTTGAAAGTCCTGGATATATATATTTATTTATTTATTTATTTATTTATTTTTTTTTTTTTTACAATATCTGTACAAACCCTGTTAATGACTTTTACATTACATTCCAAACCTGAAAGACCTTTGCTTATTTTCAGAACACAAATTAAGATATTTTTGATGAAATCTGAGATTTCATCTGTTCCATGTTACAACATTACCAAAAATATGTGTCTGCATTCCTCGGCTTGTAAACAAGGCGCAGTGTATCCGGGTTCTGCATCAGATATAAATTGTTGAATAGTCCTTATTTTTGTTTTCTTTGCGCCCAAAAAGTATTGTCATAGCTTCATAAAATTAAGGTTGAACCAATAATGTCATACGGACTATTTGATGGATGTTCTTACTACCTTTCTGGGTCTTGAATGTGGTAGTTGCGTTGCTGTCTATGCAGGGTCAGAAAGCTTTCGGATTTCATCAAAAATGTCCTAATTTGTGTTTTCACTTATTTTTGGGGGGACTAGTAGAAAGTCATAAATTTGAGCTCTTAGAGTTATAATAGCACACTACTCCTCGACAAACTGCATAATTTGCATTCTCACGGAAACTTAGCAACTGCATAGCAATGCCCTGACAACCACACACTCTTGAAAATAAAGGTTCTAAAAAGGTGCTTTTACAGTAATGCCATAGAAGAACCATTTTTGGTTTCCCTAAGAACCTTTCAGTGAATGGAACCATTTTTAAGAACATTTTAAAAATCTAAAGAACCTTTTTTGATTATAAAGAATCTTTTCTGCGTTTGAAAGGTTCTATGGATGTTCAAGGTTCTTCATGGAACCTTTATTTGTAAGTGTGAACACTCTAGCTTGACTTTTGCAGCAGCCAGACTTTCTTCAGTAAATGTAACTGTACTTTTTGCAGTTAGTAACTCTTTTCTGAATGGACATGTATTAGAAAGTCCTGATGCAGTGTTCATCTTCAGCTGTTAATTTGTTCAGTTGTTTGGATTTGATGTTTATTTAGCCTGAGCTGAAGGTTTCTGTTAGTGTCTCATGGTTTAAGCTGGTCATTCATCCTTCCATTCTGCATCATAGTTGGTTTTCCTTGCAAACAGAGCAGCAGATTGACCTTGAAGACAATGGCAGCTCTTGTCATTGAGACTTTATTGAATGCTCAGCCCAAGGTGATGAGTGAAACTTTCTGTTCTCAGCCGAGAGGTAAAAGGACTCTGTTCTTTCTGTCGATCGGTTTGACTCTTAGACCTCTTTGTTTGCGGAGAGTTGCTCAGGGGATTTCTCTGCCCATGAGAAAAATACTGATTAAACTTACATAATCTTCTGGCAGCCACAAGTCTTAGTGTTCGGCTGTTTTTTTCCCTTTTCTTTCTTTGTGGTTTGTGTTTGTGTGTGTATGATTTCAACCCACTGAAAGGACTCTAAGCAACTGTCAGAAACGACCCTTGGCCAAACCATACTATTTCTTGTACAAATACCTTCTCTCCCTCTTCTAGTGTCATTTTCATTCTGTTTACACTCTCTGTTTCTCTCTCTTTTTCTCCCACACACACACATTTCAAGATAGAATAAACTTTACAGAAGTTTCACTCCAGAACACTGGAAACTGCCTGAAGCTTACAAAACCTCCCCGACCTGTTCTGAGCATGAAGAATTACACTAATAGAGTAACAAACATCTGCTTGTTTTCTTTAACACTCTCGGATTTCATGGCGATGAACTCGACATCGTCAGCTTTAAAATCGTCATTTTGAATCTAGATTTGCATTTCCTACTAGAATCAGTGCGTGCAGGGCAACAAAAGAATGAATTTGTAGATAAGAATGAACAACTTATTCTGCATGAATAAGATGCTGCATCAGAGTCACCTTAAACATGGCTGTCGTTGGCATTGTCTGAAGTGAGCATGCAGTTTGTTTGTTTTTTTTGTCGACCGTGCTCAAAAGTCAACACAGTAACACTGTCTTTAAACTGTAAGTTATCAATGATTAAACAGATGCATGAAAGACCAGTCACAAATTAATATGCAAGTAACTGCTGGAAAGAATGTGTTTGGAATTGCATATGCAAATATTAAGTTTACATTTTCATTTAGTTATTTAATGTACACTTTTATTCAAAGTAACAATTTAAGATCATCACAAGGAATTTCACAGTGTAAATTTTAGTGTAAGCTATTGTTCAAAATTTTGGATTTTTTAAAAAAAGTTTAAATAAGAAATAGTATTGCAATTTAAAATAACTGTTTTCTATTGTAATATATTTTAAAATGTAATTTATTCCTGTGATGCAAAGCTGAATTTTCAGTCTTGAGTGTCGTATGATTCTTCAGATATCATTCTAATATGGAGAAACATTTCTTATATTTGTCAATGTTAAAACAGTTGTGCTAGTTGATATTTGGTCAGTGTTTGATCATGTTGTCAGCATTTCTCAGCTTTTTGAGTAATATTAAAGACGGACAGTCGTAGGGATGTCACAGTTCTCAATATAATATCGAACCATTCGGTACGACATCCACGGTTCAATATGCGCTAGTGAGCAGCGGTTTTTCGGTTATGTGTGCCCACGATTTCACATGCTGAAATGAGGAAACGCTTCCCCGCTTATATTCGAAAAAGCAACACACGCAGAGTATTTTCCATTCTAATGACAAGCAATGATAAGCCTTTCTAAACCTGTTGTCCAACAAAAGAGTTATAAAAACAAAAGTTATAAAAAAAACATAACTTGTTTTTAATTCACAACATCAGCTGAGTGTTTGAAATAACTTCCTTATGTGATCTGATGTGGATTCTTATCACAGAATGAGGCAGACAATAAATTACTCGTATTCTATGTGTGTCAGGGTTGCCAACTTTTAAGTTTAGCTTGGAGTGAGATTTGGTGGGTGGATTTCTGGAGCTTTCAATACATATAAGGGGATAAACATGTTTTGTTAAATGCCTGTTTTAGCACTATTTTAAACTTGGGTTAAATTTAGTATTAGCTTGCATTCATTGTATGTACTTATACGAGTATCATTTAAAAAAGGGTGTAAGTTATTAACTTTTTAAATTTCACATTTAGAAACCTAGTGTTTAATCATGTCGAAATATTGAAATGAAAACCTTACAAATAAGTAAGCAGGTATAGCAGGTTTTTTCATTATTATTTTCATTTTCATTTCAGTGGGTAAACCATGGCATTGCAAATGAAAATGATGTTGCCTTTCCCCATCACTCTCCAGAATAAAATGATACTGTAAATAACGTAATAATCAATGCATAATATGCTGTAATGTTTACTAAAAATGGCTGCCTGTATGGTGAAGCTGTCGTCTATCGTACTTAAACTCATTCAAATGTATTGTCAACACTGATTTGTTTGAAGAGTTCAATGAACCACGTGACTGCGTGGTGGCGACATCAAAGCTTGTCGCAACTCTGATTTTCAATGGCTCTGGCTTTAACTGAAGCGCTACATTTTACGATTTGACAGCACATTAAGTGCGCCAAAATGGTATTTATTGTTTACATTTAGTAAAACTTACAAAATTTGAAAGCTGAGACTTTGTTTCATATGGCAAGCGGGGTTGCCAATTTGGCGTGAAATTTACATGGGAAAAGTGAGAGCGTCAGACAGCCTGAAAGCGTGTCTCACGCCAAATGCATGAGATTTGGCAACCCTGTGTATGTCAATTAGCAGTGGCTTATTAAAATACACTAGATGGCTTGAAGAGTGTTTATTGTCCTTACATTTCATCATTCAAAACGTTTAACATTGTATCTAGTTTTTATTCAGTTACAGCGATAGCGATGCCTTTATCCATTTTAGAGAAGCTGGAACCAAAGAGTATAGAATACCAAGAGGCGAAACTCTAATGCTTTTTTGGTAACAGCCACTAGGAGGCACTTCGGTAGCGCGGCCGCCATTTCGGAGTGAAAATGCCAACTAGACAACCGCACAGAAGCAGTCAGAATGACAACGAAAGAGCAGTCAAAGTGGAAATAAAAGGGTGCAATGACTGCAGGGAGGTAGTGTGTGACACGAAAAAGTGCAAAAAGTCACTCTACGTGGTTAGATTTTTTTTGACGGATCAGAATCCACATCTTACACACTTAAAATTGGCGAATCTCACAGCCAAATCAGAAACGCGATAGAAAATTTCTCAAATCAGTCAATTTTATGACTACTACAGTAAATGTTGTATTGTATTGTTATATTTGTTTTATGTCGTCAGTTGTGGAATCCAATCATTAATTATACATTTGAGGCAGTTTTAGCCTGCTATTGAGTATTTTTATTTTATGCAACGTTACACATTACTGTTATTATTATAGTTACTATTGTAGGTCTGACATATATATTGTATTTATACATTACATTGTACATTTTAATTCCCTGGAATACACTACAAATATGATGATCTTACAGAACATGATGCATTGCACTGTCTGTCATAACTGAATAATTAAAACATTTTGGAGACAGTGGCTATATGTTTTAATTTTTTTTCGTAAACTTTTTTTTTTTTTTTTGTGTACAGTCATGCTTTAATGGACATTAATATACTGCAAAAAAAGTTTACTGTGAAGCTTTTATATATATTTATCGTCTAACATTCCCAATTTTCTGATGCATGTCCTTAATTTAATTTTATATGTTGGTATTAATTCAGCATTTATAATGCTAATACTTAAAAATAGGAATCAACTGTAACTAGAGAGCAAAGATTTGTGTAAATTAAATGAAAGACAAAGCCTCTTTTTGATAATCACTAGTCTAGTGATTGTACGCTATTCTGTGTTGTCATAATTTTTTATTGCTATAATAACAAACAAAGATTACAGTATGTACAAAACATACAAAAATAATTTCAATAATAAACGACTTATGGTTTAATAGTTAACAGAAGTACAAAAATTCTTAAGAAATAAACGAAAAGGAGTTCAAAAATATATTTAAAAAAAAATGTTGTCATCATTCAGGTTGTGTATTTTAGCTTTAATGTACTTTTCTGCACGAGGGCGCCCTCTGGCTTCCAGTATGAATGAAACCCATTCTATTTTTTCGAAAAAATAAAAAAAGAAATGCCTCTCTCAAAAGAAAAATTAAGCAGACATATACTAAACCACGCTTTTTCTGGTGTACAGAGGTTTACAGGAGTATTTTGTTAATTTGTAGCAAAAAAAAAAAAAAACACACTGAAGTGGCAAGATATCAGAACCGAACCGAAAACCGTGGTTAAAAACCGAGGAACGTATTGAACCGTGGGCTAACTGTATTGTTGCATCCCTAGACAATAGAGAAGTGGAGCAAATTAATACTGTGGAGCATGGAATTTTTTTTAAGTATAAAAATCATAAAAAGCTTAAAAAAAAAGATCTAAATTGCAGGAAATTCTGAAGAGAAATAAAATAAATTTGCATGCATATCTGTTTCTGGTATATTTCCACCAGTATTGCTCTGATACAGTATTTGTATATTCTTATTCGCAAAGTATCCACATATGGTAAACAGTTTTTATTATTGGGGAAGTTTACCCATAATGCCCCTGTGGAGGGAAACCCCAGATTCCTGGAGTGAGGTGATGTTGTCAGGTGTGTGTGACGTGCTCATTCAGCCAGCAGAACTTTTGCCACTGGCTTCCATTGCTTTGCTGTGGTTAAATGTTTAGGCCTCCGGGCATTGCCAGAACATGACAGCAATGAATAAAAATACTTCACAAACCAATCTGTGAAAGGAGATGGGGAGGAATTAGCCTCGGGAACATTGAGCAAGCTTCTCCTCATCTGTATGTCTCTGCCAGCAGTTGTTATTAGTAATCACTTCTGGTATGTCTTCATGTTGCTTCAGTTCAGATTTATTTGCAATTTATCATAAGAGCTATTTTTGGTGATCTCTAACTTTATGTCCATGCAATGCCATTTTTTAAAAAGTAATCAAGATGATGTTGTCAGTTTTGGTTGTTTTTACTTTGTTAGCTCTGTTCCAAAACCAGTGTATGTTGTTGAAATGGAAACTTGTGAGTGACAGGCAGCAACAAATTGCAATCAAATAGTTTCAGACTATGATGTCAGCATGTTGCTAAGCTAAAATGAGATACTATTACATTTTGTCAGTATTGCATGAAATCAATCTTTATAATCCCTTGGGTAACTTGGTTCACTTAGCGTATTGAAATGCATTATGGGTTTGTTCTGTTTGTTAAAAGGATATTTGATGCTGCATTCGAGTTCGACTGGGGCTGTCCTCAGCTAAAGATTTTTCTGGTCGACTAGTAGTCGTTCATTTTAAGCATTAGTCGACTATTAGTGGCACATTTATTAATATTAAATATAAATTATAATAATGAGCCTTTAATTGTCTACATAGCATAATAAGCGCTCAAGCACATGCAAAAAAGCTTGCCACAGCACACCGGCAGATATAATAGTTATAAATGTGTCAAGGAAACCGCAACAGCAAGGAGACTGCATTAAACTTTTAATAATTTATAGATAAATTAGTGTTTTCTTGTTTTCGGTTTAAGAGATGAAGTCTTGTCATCTCCGCAGGAGTAATGTGCATGTATGCATGTTTCATGTATTACGTAATCTGAGAATATTTGTTTTCTGTTTGAATTGGTTCATTTAAAAGTATACATTTCACTCTCTGTTGATATTTTTTTATGTCTGTAAGGCAAGTATACGCAGAGTTTCGAAGTTTCATGCTTAAGGTCAGCATGTCTAATTATTTGAATGCATACTTAATTTATTCAAATTTATTCTTAAAATAGCCTTATGAAAGGTTTTTTATTCATTCATTGTTTATTTATTTATAAAGCATATTTAAAAACAACCCAAGGTTGACCAAAGTGGTGTACAGATCAGGAAGCTCAAATAAAAACAAAATCTATAACGATCTATAAAACAACATACATAAAATTAGAATAATACATTAACAGCCCACACTAAGAAGATGTGCTTTAAGTTTTAATTTAAAAGAGGAAAGCTCCATTCATTAAAACAGAGACATGCAGAACATGCAGGATTCACATTTAAATGGTATTTTTGCAAGGTAATATTTACAGAGATTAGTCCATATTGCAGTTTGATTTAAGTGTCATGACCTACTTTTGATTATTTCATTCAAACTTTGACAAATTCCATGGCATTCCGCGTTATTTAGTAAAATCCATTTTTATGACTGGATTACGCGATTCTGTCCGCGTTTTCTGCATTGTGGAAATAATATGGCCCTACCTAGACGCCAGAAAGCGCTATCTGTTTGCGTTCATTATTTTACAAAAGTGCAATGTTTTGTTGTTATTCTGAGTGCAGACAAATAAACATAGAGTCTTTACAGATTGAAAAGATGTCATACTCTTATCTGTATGACCAAAAATGTATTTTAATGTATTTTAAGAGCAAGTGACGTCTCCATCTGTCATGCAGTAAACACGCTAGTGTTCAGCTTCCACACTTGCATAGACACTTGAACAGCACACATTTTTCTAGGTTAACATTAGATTGAGAGGCCATTGAAAGCTGATATTACTTGCATATTTCAGATGAAAAGCCATATTTGAGGTTAATGAATGATAGGCGAGTGTTTTGTTGTCCTGTCCGATGTACCAGCCGTTAATGATCTGTGCGTCACAGACTGTGTGACTTTTCCACTTCCTGTGGAATTTGTTTTTCTGCAACCAATAAAATTTTGATTAATCAAGCCTCTTTTCATTGACTTTCAGGGGGCAGCCTTAAATTCGTAATTAGGTATCAGCATAATGTTGCTGCCTACACTCTAAAAAATGCTGAGTTAAAAACAACCCAGCGCTGGGTAAATATTGGACAGAACACATGCTAGGTTATTTTGACCCGGCTGGTTGGGTTAAATGTTTTTACCAAACATGCTGGGTTGTTTTATTTAAGTCAACTATTGTTTAAAGTTATTAAAATTATATTGCTGGCTTAAAATGGACTGGAACTTATAAAGAACACACACAGAATTACTAGAGGAAACAGCAAAAGATGAACATTTATTATTAAGCAAGAACACATAGACAAAATACAAGACAAAATAAATTTATGTGGGTGAAAACAGCATAATTTACAATATTACATACGTTTAAACAAGCATTTTAGATATAAAAATGTAACATTTAAAAGTAGCATTGTAATTTTAGTGTATTCAACCATTCTCTGTAATAGCTTTTTACTGAAATTCTCGTGCCAGTGTGTTGCCGAAATCTGAGCCAATGAATGGCTGCTGTTTGCCGGGATTACTGCAAACTTCAACTTGTAGCTGAAAGATGCTGTGACTGATTTCAAAACCTGCCAATTAACAAACAGTACTGACATTAGAGAACATATTTTAACATCAAATTAAATTAAACTCAGTACTATAACGAATAAAATCCATTTATTTTATGCAAGGCAAAAGGCATTTCCATCATGCAAAGTGACCGCTGCTAACGCAGCTGACTAACATTTCGTCCTTGTATGTTACGTTGCGTAAAATAAGATAATCTACAGGAGAGTAAAGATTTAGGAATTAAAATAAAATGTATAAAAATTTTTTGCTGAAGACGTGCACCAAATCCAGCTTAACCCAGCAGTTGGGTACAAAAAAAAATAACCCAGTGTTAAAAATGACCCAGAAACTTACTTACAGAAAAACTACCCAGCACCTGTGTAAAAAATATTAAAAATAACCATATAAAATGGCCCAACAAGTTAAACCCTGCATTTGGGTTAAAAAAAAAATAACTCAGCATCTTGGTAAAAATATTAAAAACAACCCAATAAAATGACCCAACGGGATGAACCCAGCATTTGGGTTAAAAAGAAGGTGTGTAGCTTTGAAATCCTCTTGTCAAGAGCATGCCTCTGATTACTTTAAACTGCTGTCTGTATAGGCAGCAAACTTGGTTTTGGCACAGAGTTGTTGGCTTACGTCATATTTGCACCCACAGATCATGTCACAGTTTTGTAATCTTCTACTGTTGTTGGTCATCCTATTTTGGCATGGAGAATTTAATACAACTGTCCTTCTCTGCATCATTGAATCACAGTAGCCAGACAAAGAAATTGCCAAAACTTGCCCATTTATGTTTGCTTTGGAAGAAAGTAGACAAAATATCTTCCTACACTCAGTGTCCTGCAATGATGCCAAGGTGATGCAATGTTTATTCTCAGTCATCCTTAGTCATCCTCAGAGAAACTGCTGGTATTCGGTTCATAGTCAGTCCACATTTCAGCTTCTTCTGTCCGCTTTGACAGGAACTGACTGTTTGAGCAACACATAAAGTGAGTTTATCATTTTACATGCCATTTAGCAGAAACTGTGTAGAATTTGATCTAAATGCAATTGCTATAAGTAAAAAACTAAATGCAGGCTGTAAACGAACTACACCAGGGTCACATGCCTTCAACGCCACTTCCACAAGACCTCAGACACAGCTCTTTAAATATTTATTTAAAAAGCATTTTCCTTCAAAGTTTGAGTTAGAATAGTTTGCAAGAGCACGATTAATCTGTGAATGCAACTGAGTGGAACCACTGTATTCCCATTTAGCCACTTGTTGGCAGCTGCCTTTTCCAAAACAAGTTAAAGCTACAAGGGGGTATTACTGATGTAGAATAAAATGAGAAAATATCTTGAGCTTTGCATTCACCACAAACTTTATTTCGTTTTTGGGTTTTGGCTTACAAAAATATGTCGTCCCTGCAGCACTCTCTTGGTTTAGCCTTGTAAATGCAATTTGCTTTCCAGATTAAAAAAAAAAGTCGCACAAAGTCAGCCAATCAGATTAGATTTTGCTAGATTGAGAAGTTCAGATGGTCAGTGAAGAGTCTGTGGGTGGTCCATGGATGTGCTGCCTGCAGCTGAGATGATTCAGTACAGTGCAATCTTGACTTCATCTACCAATCAGTGAATTAAAATGCACAAGAGAGATTTTGAAATAGATGCGCTTGCATCATTACTTGAATCTCTTCCTGCATGCATTTAGTTTTTTTTTTTTTTATTTTACAGTCTAAACAGCCAGTAAAAAGGCTGAGTTCCCACGGTACAACTTATCCACACACACACCAGTGTGACTGAGTACTGTAAGTCTATCCATGAAGGTACATCTGTGCTAGTGTTGAGTTTCTCTCTGGTAAGCTCAAGGTTGAAGACTTTTGGCTACAGAATCTGCCCTCCAATCCACCACCTCCTGTGACAGTCATTTGACCTCTTCACCTCTTTTTTTGTGCACATAAAAGGTGTTTCAGCCCGGCTCCATTGTCTGAGTGTGAGTACCAGCAGGATTTACATCGCTATGGTGGAAACGCTTTGATCACCTCTGAACCGGCCCCTCAAAACACTAACTACACATGTACACACGCACATCAGCCCTCTTGCTTTCTTTTTCTTTCTTTCTTTCTTGCTGGCTTTTTATTCCTAGTAAAATCACTGCACAGCCTTAAGTAGCAGCTTGATAAAAGACACCAATCTTTATTAAAAAGCCTAGTTAAATGTGTTAATATTAATCATCAGAATTTTGTTCATTAATGTAAATGTCAGCAGTTTAACTAGCAACTTGGCACAGGTGTGCATTAATTAGCAATTTACAGTGGCTTCGAATGTGGTTTATTCAGTCAGTGATTAGAGTCAGATTTTGTAATGAGAAATTACTCATAGCTGTTATTAGTTTAAGCGTTTGTTTTGGAGAGCTGATGTTGATTTTGTTTTGAAATTTTGAACCCATCTGTTCATTGGTGCCTAAAGGGAACCTCGGGTATTAAGACCTATAACGTAATAAGACAACATAAATTATGTTTCTTACTAAAATGTGTAGTGGAAAACATAAAGATTTACACTATTTAAGAAATCCACGTTATTTTATACATGTTTTGGACTGTGGGGTGCACCATTATTTTGATGACGTGAAACGGTTGCACTCTGTGAGCTACTGCTGCTACCTGTTGCAATTTTTACTGCAACACAACTTGGAAAATAATGATACGGTGACCACAGCTACTGAAAGAGCTTGCAGGTGCTGATGGATAGAAGTGTAATCTTAAACCAAAAGGTGTACCATCTATTTTTTTCCTCACAAGGCATCTAAACGCCCCCAGATATCGAGTGAAATCTGTTCTGAGAAACTCCTTAAGTGGCTACGGAGTCATGACAAGCTTTGCCATGTCTACATCCTGCCAGGATGGCATCTAAAACGCTGGGTTGTTTTTTCAACCCAAATGCTGGGTTGAGACCGCTGGGTAAGAACGTTGGGTTAATTTAACCCAATTTTGGGTTAAAACTGGTCTTAATTTATAACCCTGCGGTGCTGGGTTATATAGTTTCTTTTTTTTTTTTTGTGTGTGTTTTTTTTTTTTTTTACACAAACTAAAAATAAAACCACAACATTAAAACTGACGTTATAACATTTAACACAAGCAAATGTGTAAAGTATTGTGAGCATGTGCATGAATGAGTGTGAACTCCATTTCTACTGAACAACACAGAACAAGCATTTGACATTTTGTTTTTACAGACTATACACTTACGGTTTGCTTCATAGTCCATGACTGCATACAGAAAATGCATCACTGCCAATTTTCATTATCTCTTTAAGATAATTAATGTAGTCATGAAGCCCCATCAGCTCAGCAAAGGCGTCCAACATCTTTGACATTATCCAGGGCGGCCTCCTCCTTTAAAACCACTGTTGCATCAGTTTGGGGGAAAGATCATTTCTCCTCTTTGTCCAGCATTCATCTCAGTCACCACCTGCTCTTCATCAGTGGCCTAAAAGAGAAAAAAATTTAGTTCAAATGTAACCATTTTCAAACAGAGGTGCATCCAATTCTGTCAGGATAGGTAACTAGACTGTTTTATAATTTCAACCATATTGTGTGGTTGTTTATTGTCTTTGTCTACCCCAGTTCTCTAGAATACTACAATAGCAGACAACGGTAACATTTATTTTCTAAAAAATAACTCCCATCAATCTTAAAAGAATGAAGCTCTCTTATTTTTCTGGCCTTTTAACCTCTACATAAAACATTCTTTTACACTTAGTCAAAAAAAAAAAAAAAATTATGACCTTTACTTGCCTTAAACCACCTTTCCCTCTCTTATGGAGAAGGGAACCTCACCTCCTCACACAAGCAGGATTCTGTCATTAACTCCAAAGTTGGTTTAGGTTCTGCAATTAAAAACACGGACATCAGTGGTTTAATTAAAATGTGAACAAGTCATCATACTGTTGTTGCATCAAAATGTTAAGTAAACAAGCAGGAGACAACAGAAACATGTATTTTCTACAAATAACTTGCATCAGTCTCAAAAGAATTAAGCGCTCACCTATGTCTCTGTCTTTCTACATAATGTCTCTGGCTCACCTACATAAAATGTTTTTTTTACTCTTAGACAAAAAAAAAAACTGATAACATGACATTATGACCTTTACTTGCCTTAAACCGCCTTTCCCTCTCTTATGAAGAAGCTGAGAAGATCACCTCCTCACTCAAGCTGGCTTCTGTGTTGTTAACTCCAAAGTTCTGCAATGAAAAACACGGAAACCAATGGGTTAAATAAAATGTGAACAAGTCATCATACTGTTGTTGCATCAAAATGTGAAGCAAACAGGCAGGAGACAACAGAAACATGTATCTTCAAAAATAACTCACATCAATCCTGAAAGAATGAAGCTCTCCTATGTCTCTGGCTTTCAACATCTACAAAAAAGTAAACATTCTTTTACTACTAGTCAAAAAAATATGTAATATGGAATTATGACCTTTACTTGCCTTATACTGTCTTTCCCTCTCTTCTGAAGAAGCCGAGAAGATCGCCTCCTCCCACACACAGTCTTCCGTGCCGTTAACTCCAGAGCTGGTTTGAGTTCTGCAATGAAAAACACACACAATTATTTAATTAAAAAGTGAACAAGTAATCACACTATTTTTGCATCAAAATATTAAGTAAACAGGCAGAAGACAATGGAAACATTTATTTTCTACAAATAGCTCATATCAATCAAAAAAGAATGAATCTATCCTGTCTCTGGCTTTGAACATCTACATAAAACATATTTTTACTCTTAGACAAATAAATAAATAAATCAAATAAAAGATAACATTAAATTATTACCTTTACTTGCCTTAAATCGCCTTTCCCTCTTTTCTAAAGCTCAGACAATCACCTCCTCACACAAGTAGGCTTCTGTGGCGTTAGCCCCAAAGTTGGTTTGAGTTCTGCAAAGAACGGACATCAATGGTTTAAATAAAATGTGAACAAGTCATCATACTGTTGTTGTATCAAAATGTGAAGTAAACAGGCAGAAGACAACAGAAACATGTATTTTCTAAAAATAACTCACATTAATCCTGAAAGAATGAAGCTCTCCTATGTCTCTGGCTTTCAACATCTACAAAAAAGCAAACGTTCTTTTAAGAAGCAGAAGAAGCAGAGCCGATCGCCTCCTCTCACACGCAGTCTTCTGTGCCGGTAACCCCCGGCGCGGACACAATGAAGACTCAAAGCTCAACAAGTCTGAAATATTACATGCAAAACATTACTTTTAACAATTAAAACTTAATCAGCCTTAAAATAATTAAACTAGTCTTCATTACACGACGCCGTTTTCTTTAGGAAACTACTTTGAGTTTAATCGCGGAAAAAAAGTTTACGAATTAACACGTAAATCTGTTAACAATCCTCTATTAACACCTAAATCTTGTGTAAATATGACATATGAAACTCACAGACGTTGTATTAAAGCTATCTCTTCCGTTCAGTAGAAGAGGCCGTTAAGACTATTTCTGAGGCAAAAACCGCGTCAGCGTATTTTACAATAAAAGCTCTTTTCCGATTTTTCCCGCGTTCCATTAAGTCTCAAAATACTCCCGGAAACACATAATGAATGCAGACTTTACATTTTTAATCTTTACTTACCGAAAATCATCCTTCACTCGCTTCCATCTGCAGACGCTGAGAAAATGGCCGCTTCTCGCACTTTTTGATGTACGGTGGACACGACGTGCCTGCTCTCTCTCGGGTCCGCGTTCCTAACCCAGCACCGCTGGGTTATAAATTAAGACCAGTTTTAACCCAAAATTGGGTTAAATTAACCCAAAGTTCTTACCCAGCAGTCTCAGCCCATCATTTGGGTTGAAAAAACAGCCCAGCGTTTTTTAGAGTGTACACTCTAAAAAATGCTGGGTTAAAAACAACCCAACTTGGGTTATTTGGCAATCCAGCGCTGGGTAAATATTGGACAGGACACATGCTGGGTTACTTTGACCCAGCTGGTTGGGTTAAATGTTTTTACCAAACTTGGTGGGTTATTTTAAGTCAACTATTGTTTAAAAATTATTATATTACTGGCTGAAAATGGACTGGAACTTTAAAAAAAAACACAGAATTACTAGAGGGAACAGCAATAATCAAAATATGAACATTTATTATTAAGCAAGTACACTTGGATAAAATACAAGACAAATTGAATTTATACGGGTGAATACATCATAGTTTACAATATTACATAAATTTAAACTCATTTAACAAGCATTTTAGACATAAAAAATGTAACATTTAAAAGAGTAGCATTTTAATTTTTGTGTATTCAACCATTCTCTGTAATTGCATTTTACTGAAATAACATTAACTCTTGTGCCGGTGTGTCGCCGAAATTTGAGCCAGTGAAGGGCTGCTGTTCGTTGAGGTAACTGCGACCTTCAGACCACGGCCTCGCGTTTCACTTGTAGTGGAAAGATGCTGTGACTGACACCAAAACCTGCCCATAAACAAACAGTACTGACATTAGAGAACATATTGTAACATCAAAAGTAAATTAAACTCAGAACTGTAACGAATAAAATTAATTTTTATGCAAGGCTAAAGGCGTTTCCATCATGTGAAGTGACCGCTGCAGATGCAGCTGACTAACAACTCGTCCTTATGTTGCATTGTGAAAAATAATACAATTTACAGCACAGTAAAGATGTTATGAATTAAATAAAATGTATGCAAACCTTCATTTCGCTGAAGAAGTGAAGAAGTGCACCAAATCAGCGGCGCTGAAAACCGCTCTCTCCTGTAGAGGACTTAAAATGCCCACACTGTAACTCAGCAGCTGAGTTATTTGTCAGGGACAGGCTTAACCCAGCGGTTGGGTAGAAAAAAAACTACCCAGCACCTGGGTAAAAATTTTTAAAAAATAACCCAATAAAATGACCTAAGAAGTTGAAACCAGCATTTGGGTTAAAAACCCAGCAACTGGGTAAAAAAAAAAAACAAAAAAAAAAACAAAACAATAAAATTACCCAACAGGCTGAACCCAGCATTTGGGTTAAAAACATAACCCAGCAACTGGGTAAAATATTAAAAAAAAGAAAAAACAATAAAATGACCCAACAGGCTGAACCCAGAGTTTTTTCTAGTGTAGCATTTCTTGTCTCTGCAGTTTGTAAGCTCTTTCAATAGCTGTGGTCTACTAAAAACCTTAAAGGCATCAGGGCTAAAGTGGAGAAAACAAAGACGCAGGTTTTTAGGAAGGTTTATTCATCCACATAGCAACTCCCCATTCCTTTCTCCTCTTCTTATCTCTAGGAAAGCAGTTAAGACTAAATAATGGTACCCCCCATAGTCCAAAATATGTATAAAACGATGTGGATTTTTTAAATAACATAACTCTTTCATGGGTTTTCTATTACATATTTCAGTAAGAGATATCATTTACATTATGTTAAGCCATACAAATCTTAATACTCTTCTTACCCTTCCAAATCTTACCCTTTAAGGTGTGTTCCATTTGTACTTAAAAGTTGGAAATTCCAAATTCCCAGTAGAAACTTTTCAGAGTTCCAACTTGGAATTTCGGAGGAATCGCAACAACTCCAACTTCTGAATCCAATATGGTGGCTCGGATCATCAACAGAACAGAACCAGTAGTAATATATTGTTTATCAGTCTGTGTCTCAATGACACTGTGGCATTATCTGTTAAAAAAAAAAAAAGCTTATGTGTTTTTAGTTGAGTGGTATTGTTAACAATGGACACGTCCATCTGACTTCACATTACCAGCTCCGACATCCGACTTTCGAGGTAAACGCTGCATTAGATCATAGCATGAAAATACTATAGAAAAGTTGAAGTATTTCTTTATTAAGATATTAATACTTTTATTAATTAGAAATATACTTCTTTAATGCAGATTCCAACCTTCTTAGAATAGATTCCTAAACTGCTGGATAGTCTCCGGTTGCCAGTTACTCTCAAAAACTCTCTATAACTGTTTGATAATATACAAGTCAGGTGATTTGTCTGGCAAGATGTTGCAGATGTTGAAGTTATTGCAGATGTTGATGCTCCAACTCTCCAGGTTTTATGATCATGACACCATCATTTTGGCATTTTAACATTGGTAACTAAGATCTTTTTCATGGATGTTGGCTTTGTGAAGCTCTCCGCGGCTGGTTTTTGCAATCCTTAGCTTTTGGTTTTCGCCCACTGTTTTTTTTTCAGTACACAAATGACATAAACCCCTATAATTAATGAAATTTAGCATAGCTTCAATTCATATTACTAATTACTATTTTCTTTTCTCTCTCTGTTTTTGTCTGTCTCTGCATAGGTATGCTATACTCTGTGGGCTCCTGTCAGATTATGAATCTATTCAGAATAAAATTAAAAATGGTTATCTTTTTAAGGTGAGTGTGCATATTTGTTCTTTACACAATGTTCACATTTCATTTTGATTGCATGTCAAATGTGTAGACAAATGTAACTTAATTGCTAGGTTGTAGAACTTCACACTTAAAATAATTCAATTAAAAAGCACTTTTTTCAGTATATATTCAGTCTAGCCGTTTAATAGTTTAAATGCAGACAGCAGAATATTAAAGCAGTTCAGATGGACTATTGTCAAGCTGAGCTCATGTCAGCACAGGAAGTAGTTACTTCCAGTTACTTCCACTTTTAATTACTTCCAGATGCACACATTTAACCCTTAATTATTTACACATTTATTCCCGTGCTTCATGTAGAGAAGAGTTTAAATGTAAATGATACGGTGATCTCAGCCAAGAGGTCGTTTGAGTTTATTTCAGTGGTTGTATGTGTTGATGGGAGCGTAGCATCAGCTTCTGTGAGAGTTAGTGTTCATAATCTTATCTGAGACCAGAGGAAATGGAATGAGGGTACCACACGCACACACACGTATTTCATAAGAGCAGATCAGCCTGTGATACACGTAGCATTTTATCTTAGCTGTCAGCTTGATTTCCAAACACCACACACCTGCAGAGCTCTGGCAGGTGAGCTAGTAGTGAGCGAGAGAGAGGAGCTGAATGACAGATGCGTGTGGTGGGTTTTTCTATGTTCGTGCGAGACTGTCGAGGAGAAATATTTGCGGTATCTCAGCTGTAGAGATCAGCAAAATAGACAAGTCGTGCCACATAAAAAGAAACCTCTCTCTCTTCCTTTCTTTTTCTCTCCGTCTTAAGGATCATCTGGATAAGGCGATTGAGTTGAAACCTGGAGATCCTCTGTCGTATTACTTGCTGGGCCGTTGGTGTTATGCTGTGAGTGATAGAACATTTGGTGTTAGTGTGATATTCATAACATTGTGTTAGTTAAATCTTAAATCAGGGTTCCCAAGCACACATTTTCCTGATATTACCAGGCTTTATATATATATATATATATATATATATATATATATAATTTTTTCTCAAAACTTAAATATATAAATAAATAAATAAATAAATAGAATGGAATTTTCTGTAGTGAGTACACTAGCAGTCAAAAGTTTTTGGACAGTAAGATTTTTAATGTTTTTTAAAGAAGTCTCTTCTGCTCACCAAGCCTGTGTTTATTTAATCCAAAATAGAGCAAAAGCAGTAATGAAATATTTTTACTGTTTAAAATAACTGTTTTCTATTTGAATATATTTTAAAATGTAATTTATTCCTGTGATCAAAGCTAAATTTTCAGCATGATTACTCCAGTCTTTAGTGTCACATGATCCTTCAGAAATCATTCTAATATGCTGATTTGCTGTTCAAGACACTTTTATTATTATTTATTATTATTATTTTGGAGCAAATAAATGCAGGCTTGGTGTTTAAAAAAACATTAAAAATCTTACTGTCCAAAAACTTTTGACTGGTAGTCTATATACTACCATTCAAAAATTTGGGGTTGAAAAGATTTTTTAATTGTACTTAAAAGTCTCTTATGCTCACCAAGGCTGCATTTATTTGATCATGCATACAGTAAAAACAGAAATATTGTGAAATATTATTACAGTTTAAAATAACTGATTTCTATTTTATTATATTAAAAAATATAATTAATTTATGTAATATTAAAGCTGAATTTTCAGCATCATTACTCCAGTCTGAGTTGTTAAATGATTAGATTATCAAGCAAACTAACTAGAAAAAAAATAAAGTGTTTTTTAATATATCTTTATATAAAATAATTTAAAAAAATTCTTTATTTATTTTTTACTTTATTTAATTTTTTCAGTCAATACGCCTTATTGCCCATCTGCACATTGATAAAGAACGTTCTTTGTCATAATTCTCCAAACATGTTTTATGTACAGGTGTCACAATGTACGTGGATAGAGAGGAAAATCGCTGCTACTCTGTTTGGAGAGCCTCCCAGTGCCACAGTCCAGGATGCCCTGCAGTACTTCCTGAAGGTGGGACATGCCTCTGATCAATGGGACACACTAGTGATTGGCTGTGTAAAGAGCTGCTGAATAAATGTATGAAGTGTATATTATAAATATTTGGGAAGCTGATATGACAGGTATTTTTAAAAATCTTGTTTTCTTTAAATTTAGCTGGATGCCAAATAACAAATTTCATGTACAAACATTAAATATGGTGCTTAAGGTTAAGTTTGGCAGTTTTATAGCCATTTTGACAGTGTTTTTATATGGGTCATTTGTTAAAATGTCCAATTTGTTCTTTTTGCCTTCTTAACTCCAACAACCTAAGCAATAAAATCAACCAATCCAGTTTCCAGATTTTCCCGCCATAGACTGTGTAGAGATTCTTTTTAGTAAAGTATGTGCTGCAGAGGGATTTGTCTTAGGGGTCTCAATAATAACAACCCCTGTTCATTTCAGAACTTGACCTTTGTTCCTACATTCAGTGTTTTTATATATGTTGCTCTCTCCTCGGATGTTCTCCTGTTCTTTGTATCTCACCCATCACTTATTTAAGGGGACTGTGCTTAGACTTGTTGCACCCTGCCAAAACAATTCTGGAGAGTTATAAAACAGCACGACTGATTAAAGAAGAGAAATAGGGAGTTGTTCATCATCATTAATCATTAATAGTCTAAACAGACACCTAGAAAATATACCAACAGCTTATGACCAAATAATTCTGTCTCTTCATCTACACATTAAATGATCCACCTTCATACAGAATCTAGCTTTGTATGCTACATGGCCAAAAGTATATAGAAAACCCCCTTCATATTACTAGTACAGGAGGTGCATAAAAACAAGCATTAGTACAGCCATGCATCTCCATGGACAAACATATTTAGTTGAATGTAGCATACATGGTGCCGCATGATCGCTTACAAAGCGAGTTTCGTGCAGAAATGTCATCTAGTGGAAAGCCTTCATAGAAGCAAATCTGGAAATGCGTTTGGTTTTAAATTAAAATGTTCAGCAAACACATAAACTGCTGTTCAGATGTTTGGGGTTTGCAAGATTTATTTATTTAATGCTTTAATTCAGCAAGGATGCATTAAATTATTCAAATGTGACCACAAAGGAATTTTAATTGTTACAAAAAACTCAAATAAATACATTTTTAAAAATCCCCAAAAATTCAGATAATCTTTTGAACTTTCTATTCATCAATGAACACTAGTTAAAATTGATAACTAGAATTTTATTAGAATTTTGTTATTTAAGATAGCACATTTGGTAATGAAATGATAATGAAAAGATAATTCTTTAAAAATGAGTAAAATAAAAAATTAAATAAAATAAAATAAAATAAAAATCTTACCAACCCCAGACTTTTGAACGGTAGTATATGGGTATGATTTTTGCCCTCCATACTTTTGGCAATGTAGTTTATTTTAAATCATCTCATCACCAAATGTTCTATCTTAAATAATAGAATTTTCCAAATTTATATTTAGCTTTTGGTTTTTGTATGGAACATCATGATTTGAGATTTTAAGAAAATATGTTTTAATACATATTTTTTTTCACTCTAGAGAAACCCTAGAAGCCAGATCAAATATTAGATGTACATTTTAAAATTAATAGAACTTTTCTCTGCAAAATCTTCATCCAATGATCATGAGCAGCTGAAAAATAAAGGATTTAATTAAAATTTAATTTAATTTAATTAAAATCTGTTTATCAAAAGGTGTAGGAACCCTGTAGTTTACTTCAAAACAAACATCAGCTTATACAGTATGTGGCTACAGCAGTGTTTATATTTTGTGTGATTGTGTAAGTCTCGTAAAAAAGTTGACAACGTTATTTATTGCTCTGATTATAGAGTGGAGGTTTACAGCCTGCAATGGTAATTGTTTAATATCTCATTTAACACGCAAAGTGTTGGAGAATGTACCCTAGACGTTTGCCTGCCAGCAGTGCAGTCCTTCATTCGAAAGTGATGTGTTTTTCATGATCTCATTTAATTAACTACACCTGAAATGCAAAAAATATGTTATATAAACAGTCTGTGTTTAGATATCAACAGTCTGTAGTTAATAAATAATTGTAGTTTGACTGTGAATGACAGATTGCGTTTGCTAACTCTGTCATGTGTTTGATTCTACAGGCAGAAGAAATCAGTCCCAAGTATTCAAAATACAACTATGTGTTTTTAGCCAAGGTAATGACCATTTTACTTGAGGTCTTGACTATTTTAAGTTAATATTGATAATAAAAATGGATAACATTGGTTATTTTGTTGGCTCTGTTTCAAACCTAGTGAGCTGCCTTGCTGACTACCACCCTTACAGACAGCTTCCTTCCAAAGCAGCATCCTAACTATATTAACCAATATTGAATGTTCTACTTGTGACTACTTATAGAAAATGTATAATAAATAAAAAAAAAATGTATATACACTACCAGTCATAATTTTTTGAACAGTAAGATTTTTTTTTTAAAAAGAAGTCTTTTTTGCTCACCAAGCCTGCATTTATTTGATCTAAAAACAGCAAAAACAGTAAAATTGTAAAATATTTTTGCTATTTAAAATAACTGTTTTCTATTGGAATATATTTTAAAATGTAATTTATTCCTGTAACAGAAAAATAAATGTAATGTAAAAATAAATGTAATTTATTTATGCCAGCTGAATTTTTGGCATCATTACTCCAGTCACATGATCCTTCAGAAATCATTCTAATATTCTGTTTTGCTGTTCAAAAAACATGTATTATTATTATTATTATTATTCTTATTCTTATATTGAAAACAGCTACATAATTTTTTTCAGCTTTCTTTGATGAATAGAACTTTATATGAAATATAAATCTTCATCACTTTTGGTCAATTTAAAGCATCCTTGCTAAATAAAAGTATTAATTTCTATAATTTCTTTACAGAAAGAAAAAAATAAAAATTATAATGACTCCAAGCTTTTGAATAGTAGTGTGGATAATATTACAAAAGCTTTTTATTTTCAATAAATTCTGATCTTTGGATTTTTCTATTTATTAAAGAATCCTGAAAAAAAACTCAACAGTTTTAAATATTGATAATAATAAAAAATGTTTCTTGAACAGCAAATGATTTCTGAAGGATCATGTGACACTGAAGACTGGAGTAACGATGCTGAAAAAGTAGCTTTGATCACAGGAATAAATTACATTTTAAAATATATTCAAATAGAAATTTTAGAGTTTTAAATAGTAAAAATATTTCAAAATGTTACTGTTTTTGCTGTACTTTGTAACAAATAAATACAGGCTTGGTGAGCAGAAGTAACTTCTTTAAAAACATTACAAATCTTACTGTTCAAAGTTCAAAATTTGGGGTCAGTAATTATTTTATTTATTTATTTTTTGGAAATCTTTTTATTATTCAGCAAGGATGTATTAAGAGGAACATTTGAACTTTTTATTCATCAAAGAATCTTGTAAAAATGTATCACGGTTTCAGATATTAAGGAGCACAGCTGTTTTCAACATTTATAAAATACAATTTAAAATATATTCAAATAGAAAGCAGTTATTTTAAATTGTAATAATACTTCAGATGATCACTGTTAAATAAATGTAGCCTAAGAGATTTATTTTAAAAATGGTACTGACCCAAAACTTCTGAATGGTAGAAGTATATAGTTGACATTTCTCTAATGTCTTCACTCAACTTTAATGGGTTCCATTGAGCTTGAGATAATCTTACATAAGTATGCAACACACTTATGCTGTCTGCATAGGCGGTACACTACATTTTGAAACTGAGCCAATAAAGCCTTTAAGGAACATTGAGAACGTTACAATGGTTTACTATATCACTTTTCTCTTGTCAGTGTTACAAAGACTTGGGTCAGAGGAGTCAATCCCGACAGATGTGTGACGCCGCCTCTGCAATGAGCAATGACACTAAAGAGGTGTTTTTTTATTTTGATGAATCTGATTTATTGTAGTTTAAGTCTCTTTGTAATTCTTTATTGTTGATGTTTTTCTTTAAAGGACGAGGAAGCACAGAAGGAACTGGACTCTCTTGTTGCATCACTTTAATGAGATTCAAACAAAAGCTGTCTGTCTCTGTCTTCCGTCTTTTTGACTTCGACTGTGACTGGACTGTAGCTGTTTACCCACAAACCAACTAATGAATTACTAAAGTTGGCCAGGCCATGTGATTTATTGTGGCTCTATTACAGGGGAGCCCAGCAGCAACTTTTTTGTTCATTTTTAATTTATGCACAAAATACTGTGTGTGTTTTGCAGGACAATTTCTTTTGATTCTTTTTTTTTGGGGGGGGGGGTTTCATCCCAGAACATTTTAGACAGTATAATAGTTGCTATACACAATATGGTTGTCGCCTATTGAAGGCACAGTGACTATCAGTGGCTGCTGTTAGATTGAATTTCAATTTCATTAAGGAATAGTTTGCCCAAAAATAAAACTTTGCGGAAAATGTACCCATCAGGCTATCCAAGATTTAGATGAGTTTGTTTTTTTTTCATCTTAACAGATTTGGAGAAATTTAGCATTACATCACTTGCTAACGAATGGATCCTCTGCAGTGAATGGGTGCCATCAGAATGAGACTCCAAACGGCTGATAAAAACATCACTATAATTCACAAGTAATGCACATCACCCCAGCTCATCAGAAAAGCTGCTATTTGTAAGAAACAAATACATAATTTAGGTGCTTGTACGTTTCTATCTCTTTGGGCCAAAATACCTCCATAAAAGTCCATAATCTCCTCATCTGTGCATATTTCACTCCTGATTCAGACAAGATGACTTTTTCACTGCAATATTAAAGACAGAGGACCTGTATTTTAGCCTTAAGTTAAGATTTGAAGCTAAAAATGTCTTTCAGGATTAGTTCACTTCCAGAACAAGAATGTACAGATAATTTACTCACCCCTTTGTCATTCAGGATGTTCATGATTTTCTTTCTTCAGTCGTAAAGAAATTGTTTCTTGAGAAAAAACATTTCAGGAATTATATCCATATAGTGGACTTCAATGGTGCCCCCAAGTTTGAACTTCCAAAATGCAGTTTAAATGCAGTTTAAAAATGGCTCTAAATGATCCCAGCCGAGGAAAAAGGGTCTTATCTAGCAAAACGATCTGTCATTTTTTTTAAACAAATTGACAATTTCTATAGTTTTTAACCTCACATGCTCGTCTTGTCTCGTCACGTCTCTATGATGTGCATGCGTAGTCTGTGTAATCCGGGTCAATACAGTTAGGGTATGTCGAAAAACTGATCTTCTTTGCATGTTCACTTTGTAAACACTGGGTCGGTAGCAGAGGTTGCATTAGACTTTAACATTGTCCGTCATTTTGACGGACAGGTTTGTAAAAAATTCTGTCATAATCTATTATTACCCGTCATTTTAATTTTCATATTTTATTCATAACGCGTTTAATTGTTTTTATTTTTGTTCACAATTCATTTTTAATCATAAACTTACATGACAGCACAGTGTTTAAAAATTAAATATGCTAGGGCTGGGTAAAAAAAAAAAAAATATTGATTTCTCTCAATTTTTCTACATTCTCATTTTAATGTAGAATATCGATTTTTAAATCCCAATCAATCTTTTGGTCTATGCTGTTTTCAGTTGGTGAATGAACAGTACGTAGTGCTCCTCATATCCAGTAAATCACAATAGGCTGAGCTCTATGCTTTGTTACTTTTGATATGAAACAAAGTCTCAGATTTCAAATTTTGTCCATTTCATTAGAAAATTCAAGCAATAGTTTTGGTGTGATAGATCGCTGTAGCTGAAGTGGGTAGGCTACTTGCCTCGCCTGTGAGTAATCAAACGCAGCTAAAGATTCCTGACAGTTTTGTTTTTGTTCTGGATCCTGTGCTCTGCTGCCACACTGGAGCGCACTCACCACCAAGTGGACAGGGGTCGGAATTACAGCTACAAATTACAATAGACAACCTTCAAATTTTTCCATCACTGATTTAAAAAAAAGTTCTGTCAATAACAGACAGTTTTCAGTTAACACGACCCCTGGTTGGTAGATCTGCAGCGACGTAGGACAGTTTTGAAGTTGGGGAAGAAAACGAGATTGGAGGTTTTTCTACGTACTCTAACTATATTGACCTGGATTACACAGACTACGCATACACATCATAGAAACGAGATGAGCATTTGAGGTTTAAAACCTATATAAATTGTCTGAACGTTCCACTAGATAAGACCCTTCTTCCTCGGCCGGGATCGTTTAGAGCAATTTGAGGCTGCATTTAAACTACATTTTGGAAGTTCAAACTTGGGGGCACCATAGAAGTCCACTATATGGAGATAATTCCTGAAATATTTTCCTCAAGAAACATAATATCTTTACGACTGAAGAAAGAAAGACATGAACACCTTGGATGACAAGGGGGTGAGTACATTATCTGTAAATTTTTGCTCTGGAAGTGAACTACTCCTTTAATGATGGTTTTGTTTCTTACGAATGCAGTTTTTCACTTCACAAGACATTACTTGTGGATTAATATGGTGTTTTTATCAGCTGTTTGGACTCTCATTCTGACGGCACCCATTCACTGTGGAGGATCCATCGGTGAGCAAGTGATACATTTCTCCAAAGCTGATTAAAGTCATCTGTATCTGGGATGGCCTGAGGGTGTGTACATTTTTGGCACATTTTCATTTTTGGGCAACATTTTCATTCCTTTAATAGTTATATCATCTTCAAATACCCAGAACAAAAAGGATATTTCATATTTTAGATTTTGTACAAAGACTGTGATAAAATTTAAAAATGACAGTGCTTTGTGGATTATTTGGGTGAAGTGACCCCTTCCATTTGGCCTTTACTTTTATTATTAGCCATTACCTCAGAAAAGACAATAAGCCAGATTTCTGAAGTCTGGAGCATTTTGCAGCTAATTCTGACTAATAGTGAGACAGGAAATCTGTCTGGTCGGCATTAACAGCATCCATTGACAGTTCCAAATTTTTGTGTGCCTGTAAAGGGCATGTTTATGTGTAAACAGAATTTAAATCTATATATTAAATCTATATCTATAAATTTTTATTCATCCAAAATGATCAGTGTAGCTCCAGATTATTTTATTATAGAGGAAACTTGCAAAACAGCATGATTATGAAGTTCTGTGTATATCTAGCTTACCTATTGATAAATATCTGAAACAGACCTTTGAAAAACATTTAATACTTCTTCCAAAAAAAGATGCTGATATGAAATTGTGCAAAACTATCCTTCCTCTAGAAATGCAGTATTTTACAGTTTTTATTAGGGACACCCAAACAACTCCATTTAGATTTAATCTTGTTAATCACATTCTCTCTGTGTAATTGTATTTCAGTTTTATATAGTGAGCAGACCACTTGAATGACTTGTGTAGATTTGAATCCCTATACATAATTTTTTGACCAAAAATGATTTTTAATTCCCTGACCACTGCTATATCAGAGCAATTTTGGGGACCAGGTAAATGGAAGGTAATTTCCCCCCCTCATGTTATTGTAATATTGTTTTAATGTCATTTGTTGGTGTCCAAAATTATGAATGTAAGCATTTTTGTGTTGAAATAATGGCACTTGCTCTGTATGGTACATTTTAGATTATAGGTGATCATTGAGATTCGACGATTGTAATGGTGCATATGAAGATCATCACTTCATCTCTGCTGCTCAGTACAATATACAGTAAGGTGAATTCAGGCTGTGTGTTGTACGTTAATCATGAGTTACTTTTTTTCATGTTTCTTTCTTTCCATGTCAAAAGGGAAGTGTTAATCCTCAGAATGGCACAGACATTATGCACTGCACTTTTGACTTCATAAATGTAGGTCAGGTACCATAGTTTTTGCACTTTTGACTTCGTAAATGTAGGTCAGGTAGTTTTCAGTCAGTATTATGCCTGTACACTCTTGTCCAGAGAGCAGCCAACCAAATGAATGCCAGGAAGCCATGAAAAAAAAGGGCTAGTTTTCAGGTGTCGTGCAATGATATTACAGGGCACTCATACTGACTCAACACCCATCAGTTGTAAACAGAAATAATCTTTACATGTCTGGACATCTGCCTTTGCCTGCATCAGAACCACAGCATGTCTTCAGCAGCAAACGGTTTCTGATCAGAGACTCTTCTGTACCAGCATGTTTTATGTGGATTGACATCATGTAACCAAAAGTACCTGAGGTGGTCTGCATTTATTCATAATGCTTTTGGTCATTTTATTGTTCCTTTTTGCAGTTGTATTGTAATTAGTGCTACCATTCAAAGTTTGGGGTCAGTAAGATTTTAAAATATAAAAATATACATAAAAACATAATGGTCCTAGACTTTTGAAAGGTAGAAAGACATCCAGTGATTTCTGATTTGTCACCCCAATGCAGATAAAGAGGGTAAAGTCTTCATATGGTATCCTTACTGTGTGTGGAAGTGTCTTATAACAGGACAACTGTTCTTCCTCAAGAACTGAAAACCATCTTATAGTCTCTCATTACCTAGATGTAAGTTTGTTCTCTCACATACAGCACGGAAATAATTGCTGCAGGACATGACCTGGATTCCTGGAGATCTCTTCTGGATCTGATGTTAATGAAGACTTCTAGAAATGAGAGTGGAGCAAGCAATGAGTCTGACAGAAATATGGTAAATGCTAAGATTTATGTAAGTTGATGGAGAAAAAAGCTAGAAGACAGCCAAACTCTGTGTGGTGAAGGAGGTCTACAATAAGTACTTCAAAATCAGTTGCAGGTGCAGCAGTTTTAAGGATTCAGTGCTTAAATAACATTATTAATTGTATTTCAAATGCATTTTGGATGATTTCATTGTGGTTTGTGTCTGGGTTATCAGAATGCAATTGTTGGCATTTTTAGAACTCAATGCATTCTGAAAATGGCTGAGATCTATCTATCTATCTATCTATCTATATTTTATATATATATATATAATATTTCCTTAGCAATTCAATTTTTATTTATTTTCAGTGTTTCTTTTTTATTTACATTTTTACTGCTTGAAATTAAAAAAATAAATAAAAGTAAAACTTAAATCAAAATACATTAAATCTATAGAGTAATATTAAAAAATAATAATGAAAATGAAACTAAAGTAAAAAAGAACACTGAAAATTTTCAGAATAATATCAATTTTTATCAATTTGTAAAACAGCTGTGCTGTATGTTATAAAACTGGTAAAAAAAATCGGATTGTTTGATGCAAGGGTGTAGGTTTGATTTTGCAGTTATCATTTCATGTTAATATGTTGACTTGTACAGTAAAATCATATATTATATATTGTATTATAGTATATCGTATTGACAACTCACAAACTAAATATTTACCATCTTAAATTCTACATAACTGGATGTTTTTTTTTTTTTTTAATAAACAACAATATACGTTTTTCAGCTGGACGATATGATGATATATTTTACATTGATATAAGTGATCACCGGGGTTTAGACCACCCTTTGTTGTATTTACAAAATGAGTTCACAGGCAAATTTGCTTTATTTATTTTACCCGGTGTCAAAATCAGACACATATAAGTGTTAGAAAACATGATTTCTGGCTGCATCAATATGCACTGACCACTGGATATTTAAGTTGTTAGGAACATTATATCAAGTTCAGCAACCTTTAGTTTCAGCTGATTATCGTTTTTTTTACTGCCGTTTTCTGCCACTTAGTCCGACTGAGGGGGCGTGTCCGGGCGGGAAAGTGACGTCAATGCATAGTCAGATTGCGTCGTGTGGGGACGTAAATGACGTGTGCCATTAATCGGTCTATGTACAATGTATATAACGTAAAACGGGACACATAAAAAGGAATATTTTAAAATCAACTCATGTAAACACCTTAATCATAATATTGTCTTATTCAGAACAAGATAAATAATTAGATTACCAATGTCTATGTAAACGTAGTCACTGAATCAAATGATTCACTCAATTGAATCGGTTTGTCAGTTCCTCTCCATTTTTCGCGTCTTCAGCCATGTTTACACGATACGGTCAGTACTACTGCTTTCTTAGCTCGCTAGGTTTATGACTTTAACTGAAATATGCGAAAAAAAGTATGATGTTTACAAATAAAATATCAATATTTCCATTCCAAAGTTAACATCCAACACAAATCTACGAACATATTCAGGTGAGGTAACCGGTTTACTGCTAACTAGTAAAAACGCTCCATTAATATGACGAACTGCACCTCAAAATGCATGTAAGATGGAAACATTGTGCATTATGATCGAGTTTGTAGCTTAATTCACTACATTTTAAATGGTTTGACCACCACAATTCAGTTGGTGACAGTTCAACAGGCAATTAGTTAAACATCCAGTCATCTCATGCCATTGAAGTGAATGTTAAATTTATAAGTATATACTGTAATGAATTCTAGAGAAATTATTGTTGTATCTGATTGTATTAGTTTATAAAGTGTGATATCATATTGTTTTAATGTATTATCGTAATTATGAACACAAGTAGTGCAAACAGTTTTACTGTGTACCACATTATTTCGCTATGGCAGATTATGAACCGAAATTCTAACACATTACCAGAAAACAGCTAACTTCTGCATTGAAAAATAAGGTGGATAGCCTATGTTCTTACTCCACCCATGTATTCAATGCGCGTTCCTGAAAGCGCACGTTTTTCTAGCATATTTACTTTAACTTCTCAGGTAATATCAGTGGTATGACCTATTTCAGATATGGCTGAAATTACAACAACAGTGGTTACACAGATATATACTAATTGTTTGATCAAAAATTATTGCTAGGGACAATTTAGTAGTCACTGTGTACATGTCCCTGGCATCCCTACTAAATTCTACACCCTTTTTTTTTTTTTTTTAAACTAAAATAACACTGCTGTTAACGATGCATTGAGAAAGGTAAGTGATTTTGAGCATTTCTTATTTCATTGCATCTTTTTTTCTTTCTTTTTGTTTGTTTTATTACTGATATTTTGTCATATCTGACTTTTTTTTAAGCATGCACTGACTCCCTCGTCTCTTTGGTGAAAACGCTTCTGTCACAATCCTACTATTTTAGGGGAAAAAAAGGTATGCAAAACTGTTACAACCCTTTCAAAAGTTACTAATATGTACCATTTAGGGCTAAATAAGGTACAAATGTTTGTACTTTAGGGGGTACCATCCCAGTGACAGCTTAGTAGTTTTTTTCAGAGAGTGTACTATTAATCTGACGATAGTGAAGCATGTTTTCTTTTCTTCAGCAGGGCCTTGAAGGGGAGCAGCCGGCTGCTGGCGTATCAGTAATCAGTTGGCTTTATCTGGACTTGTCACGCACTCAAAGCCCGGCTGGCTACAAACCTCAGGCTTGATCAGAACAGGATGTGCTGGGAAAGCAAGATAAAGCACTTCGCAGGGACGGGTATATCCTACACACTTTCCTTCTATTTTAGGTGCCCAAATGCGTGGCTGCGTGCAGACATGATGTGTGCAATAAAATTAGAATGTTTTTTTTTACTTGTCACTATTTTAAGGGCAACTTCTTAGAATACAACAGTATATGAGAGGACAAAATCACTGCCAAAACTAATTTGATTACAAATGACTGCTATATTATATTGCATTTATTATCATAAAAGCTTGAGAAATTATACATTTTTGGACTTATTGAGTGTTTTATATATATATTTATTATATAAACCAGAACATTTAATCACAACTGTAAACTGAATGCAGTTTAAAATTCACAGAGCAGCAAAATGTCAGAGCTTATATGAAGTAGAAAAATATAATATTACATGTTGGTATCACATAATAGGAACTACATATCAATCTTGTGCATATAAAAAATAGTAGATCAAATACAGTCCAGCAGTCTGTTAATAAGTGCTATTACAGTAGATCAAAAATCGCTATTACAGTTCAAAAATATATTGCAGCAGTCAGAAATGAGAAAAATTAGTAATCATATCACATATTATACATGTTAGTTAACAAACCCTGAATTTCCCCTTCAGGAGTCCCCTAACTAAAATGGACCTGAGGGACACAAAATATATTTCCTTTCACCTACACAACATAATGTGCCAGATATGAAATATCACATTCAACTTATAATAGACGTAGATGTCCAGAATAGTTTGACTGGAGACTTCCTGTGACCCACTGCGAGGATCTCCAGACAATATTTGATAGGGAGGATGTTGCAGGAACACAATGGAAGTGGAATGTGTTAAATCCGCCTGTTTATTTTTAATAATAGATTAATGCTAAGAGGTCTATAATAATAAGGACAGACTTTAACTGTGCCGTAGTGAGAATCAGGAAATAGTATCAGGAAGAACATTAAAGTGCTGTAAGATTATACTGTACAAATGTCTCATTTTATGAGCTTTATATAGTGACATTAACAATGCAGCATAGGGCTAGTTTGAGCTGAAGTACCCTAAGCAACTTTAAAGGGGTCATCGGATGCCCATTTTCCACAGGTTGATATGATTCTTTAGGGTCTTAATGAAAAGTTTATAATATACTTTGGTTAAAAATTCTCAATGGTACTGTGAAACAACACCCTTTTTACCTTCTCAAAATGAGCTCTGCAAAAATCACCCCATTCCGATGGATTATTGCTTTAAATGCAAATGAGCTCTGTTCGCCCCGCCCCTCTATTCTCTCTGTGGAGTGACGAGCCTGTTTACTTTAGCCGCATTTAGCGTGTTTAGCCATGACGCTTACTATCTAGCACGTTATTAGAAAAGGTAATTGCAGAGATTCATAAAAAAACCCTTATACTCACTTCTGCTGTATGTAAAGCTGGATCATGAATGATTTGTGTGAACATAGACGCATTTATGTAGATCGGGAGGCGCATTCCCTTCACAAACAAATGTAATCCACTGCATCTTCAGCGGCTCAGATGTTGGGAGTAAATGACAACCACTACGTTAATAATTAGATCCAGCAGCACAACACCTCAATTGCTCAGTCAGAGATATTCTTGTCTAACTTACATCCCTGCTCCAGCATCGAAACAATGGAGGTCGGACTGTTACAGCTGATTTAAGGCGGGTCTGAGGTAAGAAGCTGATGTCAATCAACTATCGTGGGAGCGGCCTCTGTGGGTGTGACGGCACACCGACAGGCATCTGAGAATGGCTCGATTTTAAAAAGGGGATATTATTTTTACAGATTCATTAAAAACCACTGCATGGATTTTTATCATTATAGGGTAGATTTGTACATACACTGCCAACAAATGTTCAAACAACATGAAAAAGTGAACTAAGCATCCGATGACCCCTTTATAGCTAATTGCAGTCATTAAAAAAAAGAACAGACGTGTTAAAGTCAACATGAAATGTAAACCCTATTTTTAATGCATGATTGGGTGGTGCGTGTTAATCCAAATATTAAATATTAATTTTGTCTGTAATCTTATCAAAATTCAGTTTCAAATAGATAAAAACAATTACTGCACAACAGTTTGTTTTCCTTAAATATTGTTTCATTTGGAAATACGTTATGAAAGTAAAATGTGTTGCGAACAGCTTTTCACATTGACTTTAAACCAGTTAATAAAAATATTGGCATTAAAAGATTGAAGCATAATTAGGGTCTTCTATAAATGAGATTAAATGCGTGTCTATTTTCTAACTAGAAGAACTAGAATTAGCAACACACATTTCTCGACTGAATAATGCTATGCATGTCTCAATGCTCTTAGAAACCAACTTTTATTATGTCTGAATAAACTATACAATGTCCTGTTGTGTAGCTTCCGCTTTGCTTCTCTTGCATAACATACCATAAATCAGTGCATCATGTAGTTACAGTAATGAATGGGTGTGTTTCTATTTCGGCAGCTCATTCTGAGCCAAAAAAAAAGGTTTTTGCCTGAGTATGTCATCTATAAATATATTGATAAAATGCATATATGAAAATTTCTTCAGTGTTTGTTTTCTTAGTCACCTTCATTTGGCAAAGTATTTAAATTGCAAGCTTTGATTTCACTTCAATCTTGAGGTCTCTGTCTCTTTTGAGTAGGAGTCTGAGACATTCCTACCCAGTTCTCCAGCAGTTCTGCGCTGTCACGGAGTGTGACAGACACTTTAAAGGATCTGGGTTTAAGCGTGAGCCCATACTGATAGTCCATGCTGGGAGTAGTTTCTGCTGTAAAATTACACTGATGCACCAGCAAAGAGGTGAAGAGGAAAAGCTGTATTTTGGACACGTCTTCTCCAATGCATCTACGCTTTCCCACGGAGAAGATCAGGACGTTGGTGGTTAGGTCTTTGTTGAGAGCTCCATCCTCCTCCAGGAAGCGCTCTGGGTTGAATACCTCTGGTTGGTCCCATTTGGTCGGGTCATGGTTCAGAGACCACTGATTGACGAAAATGACAGTATCTTTAGGAATGGGATATCCGTTGATGGACGTGTCCGTGGTCGTGCTGTGGGGAATTGTAACAGGGACGAACGAGGTGAATCGCATGACTTCGTAGATGAAAGCCATGACGTATGGAAGATGAGGCTGGTCTGCGATGGTTGGAAGGCGACTGCGATCTGTCACTCGGTCGATATCCTCCTGAAGACGTTTCTGGACTTCTGGATACCTGCGATGTAAGTGCACCAAGGATTGAATTGACTAAACAACATTATTACATTTGGTTAGTCATTTAAATGAAATTGCATTTCATATCACTTCTATTTATAAATAAACCCACCCTCTTATCTCATCTGCGCTAGTATTCTGCACGAGGCAGTCATTGTGTTTGAGTTTCACAGAGTGGCCTACATGTTTAAAAGTGTTAGTGGGTCAGATTTCATTTCTTTGTTGCTGTAACCTGCCCTGATTATTTGCTGCCAATACCTGCACGGAAGAATTACATAACATATGAGTGCTGTTTGGTGTTATTTAGATCTGTCCGTCTCTTGCAGACAATCTGTGAGTTGTTGTATTGCACACTTAAAGTGCATTTGCTCATCTTCATGTTATTCCAAACACATATATTTTATTTCTTCTGGGCAACATCAAAGATGATGTATTGCAGCAGCTATGTTTCATGCACCAAAATGAAAAAAGCATCATAAAAGCATAATTATTCTGGAGAGCATACAATTAAAGATATGCCTCTCAGTGCAAGATGAGTAATCAATATTTTTGGTCTGTTTTACAGGTAGACTGTAAATTTGATTTGTTTAAATCATAGTTACCCACCCCCTCAGGGTTTCACAGTAGCTGTAAATCATGGTCCAGTGAATACAAACATCCATATTAGTTTGTAATGTAATATATATAAAAATGAAATAATTATTCGAATGACTTGAGGGTGAGTAAATGATGTCAACCCCTTTAAAATGCACATTTTTGACCCTGGACCACAAAACCAGTCATAAGTAGCACCAGGTATATTTGTTTTATACAATGTATGGGTCAAAATTATTGTTTTTTCTTTTATGCAAAAATTCATTAGGATATTCCGTAAAGATCATGTTCTATGAAGATCTTCTGTAAATTTCCTACCGTAAATATATCAAAACTTAATTTTTGATTGGTAATATGCATTGCTAAGAACTTCATTTGGACAACTTGTAAAGATGATTTTCTCAGTATTTAGATTTTTTTTGCACCCTCAGATTCCAGTTTTTCAAATAGTTCAAAATCTCAGCCAAATATTGTCATATGCATAAATGGAAATCTTATTTATTCCGCTTTCAGATGATAAAAATATTGAAATCTCAATTTCAAAAAAGTGACCCTTATGACATTCATGGTAGACAAAAAGAATTACCTGACTATTAACAAAACGATCCACTGTAAAGCCGTAGATAGAGTATCTTGACTGGCCCCAAAAATATCTGAGATGGTCGGTGGCACGTACTCTTTATCCAGAAAGACCCCCGGCCCTCCTGCCAGTCCTTTATCCAGAGCAACGATGAACGCGTCAGTCATGTCACGGACGAGGTTCATTAAAATAGTCTTGCGGTGCTCCGCCACTTTGGAATAAATGAACGCATTAAACTCCTTGTTGAGCTGCTTAAACTGGTCAAAGAGAGTTTTTATTGGGTTTGGGAAGTACTGCAGCCAGGGCATCACATCTACGATGCTTCCAGCTGCCACTGTCTTGGTGAACTGATCATTCCTGCCCACCACCTGCTGGAACTCCTCGTCATCATACGCGTACCGGTTCCCGAAGCAAACGGCGCTCATGGTGTTCGCCACCGACACCACCAAATTCTGGTGAGGTTCGAAGTACTGCTGCTCGCGGGTTTTGGCCTGAAACAAGCGGATGAGCTCTCTGATCTCGCACACGATGTGATTCTCAAACGTCTCCCTGGTGTGGATGTTGGCTGTGGAGAAATTTCTCACGGTGCTGTGGGCGATCTTCCGATGCAGTTTCCACCACTGGCTGTAGTTACCGAACGCCATGCTTTTCCCATGGGACACGCACTGGAAGGAAGCGAAATCGGGTCTGCCGGCGAAATGGACGGATTTTTTAATTAGCGCCTCTTTAATTGCGTCTCCGTTAAGAACCACCACGTTTCGGCTGCCAAGTTTGATCTGAAACACGTCGCCGTATTTCTGAGCCATCCGGCTGAAGTAAAAGTGAGGTGAGGTACCGAGTTGAGCGGCGTTACCGATGATCGGCCACGAGAACGGACCCGGTAACGGCCGCGGACCGGATCGACGCCGGAACATGAGCATTAAACACACCAGCAGGGATAATAAAACGCTGCGCGCTGACAGTTGAATGAAATCACCCAGAGCCGCCAGGAAATCCATCATCGATGTATTTGCAAGCCTTTCAATCAATGCAGATCCACTCTAAATTTAACGTAAGTTTATCAAGTTAACCTGCTGAGCATCAGATCAGTGTTCAAGTTTCCAGCTCCTGCAGAGTGTCTGAGTGATTCATATGAGAGCAGAGAGTATAAAGTCTTAAAGAAGTGTTGTGATGGTCGGTCTTTCTTGGATGAAGTGAATTCATCCAAGAATTTATCCACGAGATTAAATAACACCACTAAAAGTCTCCTCCTTTACACACTCCTCTCTCTCTCTCTCTCTCTGAATACGTGACTTCTGTCATTGCATGTCATATCTATCTTAGGGTGACCACCTGGCAAAAGATCTGTTCCTTGACATAGATGTGATTTTGCGGGACAATGCGGGACACGTGTGAAATAGATACATTTTCTACAGTTATGCTGTGTAAATACTGATTACATCCGTTGTCATATGCGCTGATTTATATTTCTGAGCACGCACATACAAGCGAGAGAAATCACGTCTTTTTATTGAGAGTTCACTTGCGAGAGAAGAAAATTTATTTGCGGAGAAATTTTACATTTAACAAAGCAAAAGGTTTATTTGGTACTTTTACCATGGTAAATAGTAATAAGATTAACTCGTATCGTTACAGATACCCGATTGATATCATGTACTTACAGCCCTTGATATATGAACGATTTCCGTCGCTCTTATAATAGGTCCATGCAGCAAATAGAAACAGAACAAGGTTAATTCTAAGTAGAAAATATAAAAAAAATATGCAATACAGGATGCCTATGACGCATGAACTGCATTCTGCATGTTTAAAAGGACGGAGAAAGTATTAAATGTATGTTTTAAACATGGTATTGTTTTTTTTTTTTTTCTCGTGTCTAGTTTTTGCAACTTTAGAAATGTGCGTGAGAACAGATCATGTGTGCAATGATGCGACAATGATGGGTGATGAGACAATGGATCCAATTTACCTTTTATAAGGAACTAATGTTTGACAGGACAATAATAGCTTATACTTCCTCAATGCTTCATCACTGTGGAAAATAAAATGGTTAAGAGCTTATTAGCTGCTGACATATGATGGAAAATTATGCAATGATGGAGATTTTTGATAGTGTTGTCCTCTTTCTCTGTTTCCACCTGTTGCCACTAGGAGGATCTCATTCCCAACCTGCACTGAATTATATAACACTTAATTAATTCTTATAAGGAGACTAAAGACATTCATTCGTTTGTAATTTTATCAGTTTTGTTCTTCGTATTTTGCAATTGCAATCGGGATGCCAGAATATTAGCACACAGTGTTTGATATAAAAACATATTATGATAATCACGATCCACTGATTTCATAAAGAAGATGCACAATTTCAAATAGTGCTTAAACAGGTAACCAGCTCAGTTAATGTGTTCCAATTGGGTCATCTTTGAAATTCGCTTCATAATTGATAGGCTACATTTTTTAAACACAGCTTAATTCAGACCGTTTGGAGGTTTGTGTAACACAGTTTTAAAGAGCTATAAAATATTATCATAGTTAATGTAACTAACAACATGTAAAAATTCACTACACATTACGATATACATTAATAAAAACGAAATTCTTTTAAAAAGTAAGTATGCCGAATAAGAGCGGCGTCATCTCGTGTGTTCAGTACCACGGACAGCGCGCCAGCGCTTCTGCGCCGATTACGTCACGTCAAATCACTCGTCAGGTTTTGATCCCTAGAGAAAGACTGACTGTTTACAGCAACCAAAACTTAAAAACAAATTCAAATGAGCTATTATATAGAACAGTATGTTATATAACAGTCACATTCTAAAATACTAGTAAAGTCATCAAAACGATTTGTCTCAATGAACTTAATAAGCTGCATTCTAGGATGCTTTTCAAACAGTTTAGCCTATAATGAGTTCACATCGGTTCGGTGCTTTTAATTCACTATCCGGCCAAACTCACGCTTTAACATGAAGGAAACTGATATGCAATTTATAAAATTATACTACTGTATATTTATACGCAAATATTGTAGTTTTATCATGTTAAATTATTATTATTATTATTATTATATTAAAATATTGCGTATGTCTTTGTCAGTGCGTTTTTGTTTGAAGTTCCTGCTATTAGACAAAACAATAAATCGAATCAGTCGACCAAGCTCCAACAATAATTTTCTCGGGGAATTCAATATGATTCATTTAGTTGGTTTGCATTAATATAGATATTTATACCCTTATCAGAGTTCCCTCTAAATTTTAATTATTATAATTTATTTTTCTTGCTGAGCAAAACTTTTCTGGGCGGACATTTCGGCCACATGAGCTAAAACATTCTTTATACCAGACCTGTACAGCGCGCACACAACAGTGCTGTGTTGCTTACAAAGAAATTCTATAAAGAAATAATTTAAAAAATCTCAAGCTGAACAGTTAAATTATAATATAATATAATATAATAATTTATTAGGCTTATAATATAGGCTAATATAATACAAAACAAATATTTTCAATAAATATTTTCAAAAAACGTGAGCTTGTGAATAATTATATATATCTAAACATCCCCATGTAGTAGAGTTTACGCTACACACCGTTCTGTGCCCATCATCCGCTATTTCTATCATTTAATCAAGCCACTCTTCTTTAAAACATGATGACGTTTAATTTTACATGTCATTGCGTTTGCTCTGGCGTTGAGCTATTTCGTCCGCAACCAGATTATCCTACCAGTGCTTACTGTGTACACATCAATATGCTAAACAAGAATTAATTACTGTATTTGTATAATTGTAAGGATAGATTTAGTGAATGTGTATACGTTAATAAAACACAATCTGATAGCAAATTTAATTTAGCCTATAGCGAGATTTTGCGGCACAACCTTCGTATTTGAATTCGACAGGGGTTGATTTGGCGCACATCATTCTCTATTAAAGTTTATTAATGTTTTTTAAATGTGCTTGTAACATTTTTGCTTTTATAGATCTTAAAACCTAGACCTTATCCACCTTATTTTTCCCGTAAGAGCCGGCGCGCGCATTTTGCAAATATAAAGTGTCCGGCTTCCGGTCTCATCCACTTCCAGCTGTTTTAAGGTGCTTGATATTGCAAACAGATGTGTCTTACCATATTATTTTAATGTATTATCCTAATTATAAACACAATTGTTTGTAATGTAAACAGTTTTACATCGTTATTCTCGTTATTTCCGGCGGCTTATGAACCGGAAGTCTGACACGTTACCAGAAAACAGCTTACTTCAGCATTGCAAAACAAGGTGGATAGAAGAAATTTGAACAGAACTATAAATAAATCTTATAGAACTTTCAAAACTGCTTTATGGAGTTATTGTGTACTGAAAGTTTTTTTCCGGAAAGACGTTTCGTCAGCTGAACAATCGGTATGTTGTTAAACAACAGTATAATCCATTGAATTCACCTTTTTTTTAGTCCATCACATCCTCGTGTTCATTCCTGTCACAATTTAAATATGACGCTATTCTGACTAAGTCTGTTACCAAAACAATCTGTGTGATTAGTGTTTTGCATGACGTGCTCAAAATATATATTTAGATATTTGTTTTTTTTTTTCTGCTTCATTTGTTTGTTCTCTGTTAGTTTTTTTATGTATGGAACAACATAATTCCAGATATAGATACATTTCCTTTGATATATTATATGCTCAGTGCTTTTGTTTTTCTTTCAGTTATGGTCTCTACACCACTTGTGGACTTGTGGACTCCCTGTGAACAGACTCCCGACCCCCCAGGCTACATCAAAGAGCCAGACCATGCTGAGACAGGCCCTGATACACGCACGCAACGCTTTGCTGTGGTCCAGGTGTTTCCAGGTAATTGTAAAGCTGCGCGTTGTCACTTTAATGTGTTTTATATAAAGCCAATGCCAGTTTGACAGACTGCATCCTGTGAAACGCTACACATACATCACACAGACATCGGAAGAACTGTATACATATATCCTAGAGAGGAAGATATAAATAACATTTTATAACAAAGGTTAGAAAATGATTTACAATATGCTCAATATAAAATGATTTAAAACTGATATATTTAGATCAAAGATGACCCATGACAACCTTCAATTTGGCCCACCATGCTGTATCACAAGGAAAAAATAGGGGGAAACATGTAACTGAAGCATATCTTAATTTTTAATTGTTGTTTAATATTTTATTTTTTAAAAATGTAAAAAAAAAATACACTTTTGTGTAATTTATATTGTTACACAATTTAATATAATATAGTCATATATAATGCAACATAAGTGTGATTTTTGCTCTTTATATTTAAGTTTGCGCTCTGATTTTAGACATGCGATATGTCAGTAGTGCTAAAAATATTTTTGAAAAGTCATGTGACTTACATTTAAAGCATTTTGCATGACAGTGCCTTGCCATTTAAGTCATTTTGATGGTTGCATGCATTCAAGGTTTTGAGTGAAGTAATGATGATCTAATCCTTTAACCAGTAGGAACAGGAAAAACCTGAAAAATTGTAGACTATAAAAAAACTGTAGTACAACTAGGGCAGGCCATTGATTAGATAAACTAATATCCATGAAAATGTACAATATTGCACTCAGTAATTGCACTGACTGCAGTAGTTTTGTCACAGCTGTGTGTACATTGAAAAAAAAAAAAGGTGTGTGCTGGAGACTGGCTTATCTTCTGTGCTCAGTCAGAACAGTCAACTTCTGGAGGAAACAGACTACAGGAGAAATGGCCATGGGGCGTCGAGTTGAGCGCTGCAGTCACGCACAGGCACTTCATCACGAGAGGTGACATTAGACACTACTGGAGCTGCCTGCTTTAAGCTTTGCCTGTTATCAGTTTTGCTGATGGCTTGACTGATTAAGATCCTACAGACAAGTTTGCGTGTTACTTTTCAGTAGCTTTTAAATTAACAGGAGGAGTCTGAGAATGCTAAAACTTCAAAATATTCAAGTGAAAAACAGAAAAAAATGCTTCTGTGCACTTCTACAATTTAATGCACAATTATTAATTAAAAAAAAAATCCTGTCATCATTTATTCTGTACTATACTATGGATATAGTTTAGAATGGGTATTTATTTATGTACTTGTGTTAAACAGTAGAAAGAAATTCATGCAGGTTTGGAACAAGTTGAGGGTGAGAAAATGATGGCAGGATTTTTTTTTTTTTTGGGTGAGTTATTGCTTTAAGTGGAAAGTTGCATATGAATACATATGCATTTAGAATTTTCTTTATAATAATGTAAATTGGGAAACGGCAAGAACAAAACGAGTATGCTTTCATCTGCAAATGGAGAGGCTTTTCCCTGTCGCCATCTGTGTAACTGTACACACTGTGAAATGTGATATTGTAGTTGTGGTGTTGAATAGTAGGTCACAGAACTTCATTTAGCAAAGAACATTGTACTTCCTCCCTCATATTAACAGTACTTTGTGAGATTTTGCACCAGGAGAAACTGACGTTTGGTGATCTTTTTTTGTTTACGTAGCGAAACACAGAGTCTGCAATTTCATTGCAAATTATATTATCAACTTACCAGTATGAGTGAAAAAAAACATACATTTTAATCTCAAATTTTCATCTATTTAGATCAGGGGTGGCGATCATCGGTCCTGGAGAGCCGCAGCCCTACATAGTTTTGCTTAAACCCTAATCAAACGCACCCGAACAAGCTTAAGAAGGGTTACTAGAAAGCAACAGCCAGGTGAGTTTTAATTAGGGTTGGAGCTGAGCTCTGCAGGGCTGCGGCTCTCCAGGACTGGAGTTCGCCACCCCTGATCTAGATAGAACTAGTTCTAATTTAGTGTTTTTTTTTTTTTTCCTAAAAAATAAATAAAATAAAAAGTCACTTAACATTTAATAATCTACAGTCAAAGTTTTACCCAATTATTTTATTTTATTTTATTTTATTTTATTTTATTTATTTGTGCTCCAAATCTATGACTTTCTTTTCATGTATCACAGGAGATGTTACAGAATTTATTTAAAACTTACAAGGATTTATTTTATTTTATTTTTATTTTCATTTATTTTATTTCCATGAAACAGATGTTTGCAGAATGTTACAGAATTTATTTATTTAAAACGTACAGGGATTATTTTATTTTATTTTATTTTATTTTATTTTATTTTATTTTATTTTATTTCCATGAAACACAGATGTTTGCGGAATGTTACAGAATTTATTTAATACTTAAACAAATTGTTATATTTTATTTTATTTTATTATTATTATTTTGTGCTCCAAATGTTTGACCTTCTTTTCCTGCATCACATGAGATGTTTGCAGAATGTTAAAGAACTTACTTATTTAATAGTTGCAGGGATTTATTTTATTTTATTTTATTTTATATTATATTATTTTATTTTATTTCATCTTATTTTATTCTGTGTTCCAAACCTATGACTTTCTTTCTATGGAACACAGGAAATGTTTGCATAATTTATGTATTTATTTATTTATTTGTCACTTAAAATAAGTTTTATTATTTTATTTATTTATTTATTTTTATTGTTCCAAATCTATGACTTTCTTTCCATGGAACACAAGAAATGTTTGCAGAATTAATGTATTTATCTATCTGAGACTTTAAGGAAAGTTAATTTAATTTAATTTTATTTGTTCACTGTTTCAGTGTTTTTTTTATTCCATGGAACACAAGACATGTTTGCAGAATGATCTTTATTTCTCTCTTTCTTTCTTTCTTTCTTATGTTCAAAATATGTTCAGATCTTCATTATGGTCGTCTGGTCTCCACTGTGCGTGACCAAAACATTTTATTGTAATATTGGCTGAATTTATCCATTCAACATCCTGTGATGGCATTCTGCAGTCAGACTGTCTGATTTCCCTTCTTTGTTTGTCAATGTTACACTCCTACAGACACATCTGCAAACACATGCAAGCAGGATATAAGTATTTCTCCCAGTCAGTGTGATGGTGTCGGAGAGTTTAATCCCGAGCATCACCCTGCCTTTCTGTACGGCCCGGTTTCCCTCATTACAACACAATGACCCTCATGACGCCACACTCTCGTCAACCTTCAGTTTCCCAGGAAAATGATAAAACCCCTTCTTTCCCCCCCTCCACAAAAGCTCAAAAACATACTAAAACGATTGAAAAGACAAACAATGCTAATGAGTCTTTCGAAGTATCCTAACGACCCTGCAAATTAACAACCAATTGAGGTACAGCCTCCATCAGGCTGCGCGGCTTTTTTTGTCTAGCCAACTGTTGCGGAGGCCCTTGCCAAAGCGTAGTCACTAGTCCGTGAAGGCGTCTCCTCTTCCTGACACTAAAAGGGCATTTTTCCCCAAGAATTTTGAACCGTCACCCATGTCAGATTTACATTCTTTTTGTTTCTTTTCACTCCTTTCTGTTTTTGTGTAGAGACTGTTTGCGGCCAATGTCTAAAAAAGGGCTTTTTGGGGAGAAAATGCAGGAAACCATGTGGTGATACGTGATCAACCGCATGACTGCGCTTTAATTTCAGCCCACACTGGCTCTGTTCCCACTGCACGATTGCCTAACGCTGTTTTAAAGGGCAACAGATATACAGTAGGCAGAGGAAGTGTCAAAAATCATTACAGTAACTTACAGTAAATGAGTGTGACACAAGCAAGGCTAGCTGTGACTTTAGATTGTTGCTAATAAATATGTCATTATCTGGTTTGTAGAAAACATTAGTTTAGATAGCCAGTATCATTAACTCTGTTAAACAGGGCTTTAATGGGTCTGATGTATATATTTAGGTTGGTTGATCTTAATAGGGTTTTCAGTTGCATCATTTCTAAAATATAGCTTTTGTCTTCCCAATAGTACACACTTAGTTGCATTTTTGAGATTATCTTGTGATTAAAATAATAGTTTATTTATAGTTAATAGTTAATTTATCAAATTTTATTTATTTATTATTTACATTTATTTTATTTTATTTTGTATGTTATTTTATTCTTATTTTATTTTATTTTATTTTATTTTTATTTTATCAGTTTCAAACCTATGATGTTTTTTTCATGGAAGCAGGCATTAAATATATCATCTGTATTTGTCAAGCACTTGAGAGTTTCATTTTGAGCTTGAGGGATTTTTATTGTATTTTATTTTATTTTATTTTATTTTCACTGTGGCATGAATAAAAAAAGTGGTTGCATTTTATAATCATTAGATTTTTCTGTTGTTTTGTTATGATCAGAGTTTATTATTTTATGTTATTTTATTTATCAGTGTTTCAAACCCATGACTTTCTTTCCATGGAAGCAGGCACTGAATAAATCATCTTTATTTGTCAAGCATTTGACAGTTTAGTTTTCAACTTGAGGGTTTTATTTTATTTTATTTTATTTCTGTTTATTTCTGTGTTTTATTTTATTTGCACTGTAGCATAAATTTAATAAGTGGTTGGACTTTTAAATTATTTGCATGTTTATTTCTCTGTTGTTGTTTTGTTATGATCAGCGTTTGTAATTAATAATGTTATGATTATTTTATTTTATTTTATTTTATTTTATTTTATTTATCAAGTGTTTCAAACCTATGACTTTCTTTTGATGGAAGCAGGCACTGAATAAATCATCTGTATTTGTCAAGAACTTGACAGTTTAATTTTCAGTACGAGTTTTTTTTTTACTTTATTTTATTTTAGTTTAGTTTATTTTACAAAAAAACACAAAAGATGTTTCCAGAATGTTGCAAAGACTGACAGCCTTTGTCACATGCACTAAAAATTGTGACTGATTTAAAAAAAAAAAAAAAAGTTGAGCCAGCTTTGGAACGACATTATAGTGAGTAAATAATGACACAATTTTTATTTTTAGGCAAAATATCCCTTTAATGTTGTTGCCTGACAGACAGTTTCTTACACCTGTTTTACCATTCACATCAAGCTGTGCTGAGCTGCTGAATGCTAATCCAATTGGGATCCGGCATGAACAAACCAAGTTTTTACGTGTCAGTGGACTTCCACTCTTTACCTCCTTTATTTATCCAGCCTCCTTGGAAGAGGTCAGAGGTCAGCCAGCGCTCAAAGAGAAGTTCTGTTCCCCCACGATGAGACATGACGGCAGTGTTTTCATTAGCAGTTAATGATGACAGACGTTCATGCATGAGAGACACCAGCCTGCAGAGTCACGCAAGGCTCCTGAGTTGGAAGAAACATCATGAAAGTGTTTTTTATTTTTGGCACGAAGAGCACAGATCTTCTGAAAACATAATTCTAGGAAATCAAGGCACCATGATATAGGGGAAGCGATCAGCTTTATCCTCCACATATCCTTGGCATACAAGTTTATTTTTGGCTACTTTTTTTATGTAATATTTGTTATTAATATTAACTGGCAAATTACAGATACAGCACATACTACTATGTTGGCAATCTGCTTCACAGCATGCACTGTGGAATGAATTAAATAAGCAGTTGAATTTTTACAATTATTTTATATTATTTTATGAAAAGTAAAAATGAAAAAAAAAGTACTTTTCAGTACTAATCTTTAGCATTTAATGGTTATTATTATTATTTTAATATAATATATTTATGTTTAATTATATGAATATGATTTTGTAATTATTTGCTATTTTATTTGTTTTGTTTTATGAAAAGGAAAAAAGGTACTTTCTAATATTTAGCATTTAATGGTTATCATTATTATTATATTAATATAATATATTTGTTTAATTATATACATTTTTTTTTATATATATTTTTCAAAAATACCTTAATAGCTGCCTAAAAATACCTAAACCTAACATACCTAAAATACCTTCGTATTATTTGCCAGTTTATTTTATTTTATTTTATGAAAAGGAAAAAAATTACTTTTATTGGGGTATTAATTTGTACACTTTAGGCATTAATACGTACTTTTTAAAACACTAATATATATATATATAAAATTATTATTATATCAATATAACATTTATGTTTAATTGTATTAATATGATTTTTCAAGTATTTGCCATTTTATTTTATTTTATGAAAAGTAAAAAAAGAAAAAAAGCTACTTTCATTGGGGCGTACCCTTTTAAAACATAGACTAACATGTATATTAATATAATATATTTATATTTAATTATATTATTATTATATTTATTAATACTATAGTTGACTAAAACCATAAAAACTACTTGAAATAAAATAAATGTGAAATAAAAAAATCAAATAAATAAAAAGCAAAGCCTAAAGCGAGGCTTTAATGAATAAATAAAAATAACAAAAACTATGTAGACATGTTAAAAAGTAATACAAATGACAAAATAAATAAACTTTTACTAAAATTAAAGTGAGAATATAATATAATATTCAAATAAAATCTATTTCAAGACAACAACAAAAACTATAGTAGTATTACACTGATTGAAGCGGGTTTTCAGGCCCTGCATAGAAACTATTCTCACAGAATGCCTATTTTATTCATTTTAGTATTCAGCAAAATAAAATAAAACAAAATAATTAACAATAAATTAACTTATTGTCAAACTCAGGCAGTTTTTCCACATAGTATACATAAGAAGTGTATATAAGACATAGACAAATACATAAACTGTTCCTTGGACCAGGATTCAACAGATTTTACAAAGCATCGGAGAATTATGCAGAGCAGATCGTCCGTCGCGTGCGGAGATGTGACTAATCAACATCGTAATTATTTCTGCACTGGCATGAATTCTGTTTTTTTAGCGTTTCTTCTCTCGTTATTTCTGTCTAGCTTTTGTTTCAAGGAACTTGCGTGACATTGAGCAGCGAGGGGAGGAGGAAGAAAAATCCCCTTTTGGCAAGAAACGGCTACATGCTGAATTTTCCCTGCAGCTAGTAATATCTGATGTTCTGCCTGCCCTCACAGTATTGTTTCAGGGAGGAATTCGTATCATTTCCTCGGGACTTTTTGTTTGTCATTAATGTATCATTCTTTTTCTGGTGGTACGGTTCAGAGGTGTCATCACATTTTATGCAAGAACTACGTGAGAATTACACTGACCTTTCTGTGTAAAACAATTCCTAGAATTGCTGTGTGTTTGTATCTCCAGGTTTGTGGTACTATCATGCGCTGGAATCATGAGTGTGGTACCACACCAGCGGCCTGTAAGAACAATGCTAGGTGAGTGCTGAAATCGCACGTACGCACGCACGCTATAAGTAGCTGGCACGAGTCCACGTCATCCCAAACGTCCAGAGTGAAAACAAGCCACTTCCTCTCCACCCATACCCCCCTTCAGCGGGACGATAAATTCCGAGTCTTGCAGCAATGGGAAATCTGGCTCCAAGATAAAGATTGTAAGGTTTTATGGGAGGACCGGGCTGTCGATATCAGAAGAGACAAAAGCATATACAGGTACCAACAAACCGCAAGGCCAGTATTTCCAGATTCTGCAAACTGTCCAGTTAAGATTAGATGATGCTGCTGGTGACAGATTCACGAAATGCCTCAAAATTGAAACTCTGTTCTAGTTATAATTTAAATTTGTGAGGTAAAATAAGAGTAATAAGTAAATAAACAAAATAAAGCGGATTAAATACGATGGGTAAATACAGTTGAGTAATCAAAGCGCCTCTGATTGGCGCGTTACCATCGCTGACTAATCGGAACGCCTCTGATTGGCGGGTTTCTAGCGCTGACTAATCTACGCGCCTCTGATTGGCAAATGTATTCATAAGTTCAACAGAAACGCGTTTGATTGGTTATAAGGCAAAACGCTGCACAAAACATCGCGTAAACGCAGCGTAAAAGCAGTTTGATGCAGTGTGAATCAATCCACTACCCGACAAAATAAAAGTATGCCGATTTTAGGTTTGAAAATGATAAAAATGCGTATTAAAAAAAAGAGTAAATATTAGCATTTTTATTTTTAAGTAGTGTACTATAAAATAATTGTTTTTTAATTTAATACTTTCATACGTTTTATATTTTGTTTATTATTTAGTTTAAAACCTAAATAAATAAAGTGGAATAATATTATTTTCACTATTATTATTTTTTGTTCATAGTTATGTTTAATGAGTCACATTATGTGCAGTGTGAGCACCAAATCTCACAAATATGTACTTTTAAAATACTAATATGTACATTTTCGGTATTTGTATGTGTGACAAATATTATTATTACATTAGTATAATATTTTTATGTTTATTTATATTATTATTATTATTGTTATTATTATTATTATGACATAAAATAAATGTTGAATGAAATAAAATAAATTTTAAAATCTGATTTCAGCTAGTTTCCAAGCAAAATTGATCTATTTTGTTTACTTTAAATTGCAATGATAAAACAACAAAGTTAACAAACTTAAATAAATAAATAAAAATAATAAAAAATTAGACATTTTAAAAAAGCTATACAAATGACAAAAACACAACAAAATTAATAAAACCTTAACTTAAAGTGAAAATAGTAAACATTTTAATGAAGTCTATTTCAAAACAATAATAAACACTATAGTAGTATAACACTGTTCGAAACAGGTTTTTAGGCCTTGCACAGAAACTATACTCGTTGATTTTATTTTATTTCGTTTTATTTTTCTGAGTACATTTATTTAAGACAATTTATTAAATCTTGTAAAATTTGGGCAATTTTGCACATAGTATACATAAGAATATAACACAAACAAATACATTTACTGTTATACAGGTACTTTCATAAGAGAAAAACCTATATGCACCTTTTATAGTAAAAAAAAAAAAAAAATTCAAATTGAATTTAAGTCATATTTAAATTGAAGTGCTAAAATTACTAAAATAAAAAATAAATAAAAATTTGTATACTTTTTAAGCACAAAAGCTAGTGTAGCACAGGCTCTGGGATGCGTGTTCACGACACTACATACTGTTGAATCATGTCGAAAGGTCACGCAGAACGTAGGCGGATCCACAGACCCAGTGTTTACAAAGCGAATGCGCAAAGTCTAAGAAAGTGCAAGTAAGTCAAACGCTATTTACAAACAAAAAGGTACAACGATGTTGGACGATTTTGAAGTTGTAGGAGAAAATAAGATGCAGTTTTCGCCATACTCTACCTTTTTGAGCCGGAGTACACAGACGATGAACTTAGACGTGATTCGTAGTAGTGATGGGAAGTTTGGATCATTTTAATGATTCCTTTGAGTCTCGTTCAGCAAAATGAACAAATCTTTTTTCGAGTCATTTCGTTCATTTTAGCAAAATATAATTAAAATGTTACATGTTACTTACCTAACACATCTACTGCTTACACAAATGTTGATCACACTACAAACAAGACAAAACTATAATGCTATAAGAAACAGAAAAGATTAATTCATTGTTTACCTGGGTCTTTAGTCTATGATTAGCTCACCTCACCTCTTATCTGACAAGTTTTCGGGTTTGAGTCGTTCGTTCATCAGGTGACAGCCCCATAAGATGAACGAACGACTTGAAAAACCTGAAGACTCGAAACAAGTGAACTAATTCCAGTACAGAACCTAATAGGATGTTGCGCATGCGCGACTGAACGTATCACTCCCCGAGACGACTCGTTCTTCCCGAGTCACGTTAAAGATTCGTTCAAAATGAAAGAATCGTTCAAGAACGACCCATCACTAATTCGTAGCATTGTGGACGTGCATCCCAGAGCCTGTGCTACACGAGCTTTTGTGCTTAAAAAGTATAAAAAATGTTATTTTTCGAAAAAGATAAGACCTAGATAAGACCCTTCTTCCTCGGCTGGGATCATTTAGAGCCCTTTGAAGCTGCATTTAAACTACATTTTGGAAGTTCAAAATCGTGGCACCAATGAAGTCCATTATATGGAGAAAAATCCTGAAATGCTTTCCTCAAAAACCATTAATTTCTTTACGACTGAAGACTGAAAGACATGAATATCTTGGATGACAAGGGGGTGAGTAAATTATTTGTGAATTGTTGTTCTGGAAGTGGAGTTCTCCTTTAAAGCAAAAACTTTTTCTGTCTGTCGGTTGTTGATTGGATGGAGGGAGATCTGAATTCGAACTTGCGGTTGGTTGTAAGAAAGAGGCAGGTTTTAGCAGACTAAATGACTGGAAAAGTCCGGTATATGTTATCAGAAAGAAGCCTGTTGTTATTCCACTAGAGGATTGAATTATGATGTTTTGATTAAGAAATAAAGGTTTTTTTTTTTTGCATAGATGCATACATGCATGGATGAAACATGCATTTAGAACATAGATACCAAATTTAACAAATAATCCCCTAGTTAAATCTATTCCGCAAGTTTTCCTTCAAACTCAGAACTGAAACTGAAGAAAGTGCAGTGATTGTGTCTGAGTTGTGTATTTGTGTAGATGAGACTGAGCGCAGCTGTACTGATACAGTACCTGCACACACAGGCGCTAATGAGTGTTCGGCTTCACTGGCTGTAAAATGTTTCTCATGTCCCACTGAGCTGTTAAGGAAACATGAATCTCTTCTAACAGCAGGAGCCAGACTGCTCAAGCAGGACCATTTCACACTGTTGCCATAACACAGCAGGAATGTCACCAGCACTTAGGCTGGAAACGGTGAATATGAACATTACAGTAGATGTCAAAGATGCTTCACAGAATGCACTGAAGGACAGTGACCTTCATCTAACCCGCTCATAACGTGCAGGACGTGCAGGAGTGATAAACTAGTTGATTCATGTCTTACTGAGATATAGGTGAAACACTGATGATTCGCAGGATAGCAACAGGTTCATATATGTTTTTTTTTTCACAGATCATTCTTAATATTGAGGTGATTTTAATTCTATACATATTATATAATATTATAAAATATTAAAATTAATATAAATATTAATCACCTTCAGTATTGTTTTTTAAGTAAATATTTTCTGCTAATCAAGGCTGCGTTTATTTGATTAAAAATACAGAAAAAAACAGTAATATTGTGAAATATTATTGCAATTCAAAATAGTGGTTTTCTATTTTAATACTTTTTAAAAAACAATTTATTTCTGTGATGCAAAGCTGAATTTTCAGCATCATTACTCCAGTCTACAGTGTCACGTGATCCTTCAGAAATCATTCTAATATGCTGATTTATTATCAATGTTTAAAAAAGTTGTAAAAAAATGTAAAAAAGTTGTGCTGCTTAATATTTTTTTGGACTTTTTTTCAGGATTCTTTGATGAATAAAATGTTAAAAAGAACAACATTTATTTAAAATAAAAATCTTTTATAACAATCGTATTTCTTTAAAAGAAATGAAAAAATTATTCAGCAAGGATGTGTTAAATTGATAAAAAAAGTGATAAAATAAAAGTGATAAAAAACATATATTTATAAAATATAATAAACTTTTAAGAATGATTTAAATTGTTAAATAATTGATTTTTGCAAATTTAATAGCAATTTAATAATTTAATTAAATTGATATTAACATTTTGAATTAAAATATATCTTTAAATTTATTAAATGAAACTTTGAATTTTAAGAATTTCATAAACTATTAAAATATATAAAACAATACGATTTTATTATTTTATAGAATATCTTTTATAAAATAGATATTAAATTAATTGATCTTAATTGATTGTAAGTTGTAATATTTAACATATTTTTTATTAATATATATTTTTAAATGTTATAAATCAAACTTTGAATATGAAATAAACTACTTTTTTTTATTATTTATGAATTTCATAAATTATTAAAATATATAAAACAATACATTTTTAGAATATTAAAAATATAAAAATAAAATAGATATTAAATTAATTGATCTTAATTGATTTTAAGTTGTAATATTTAGCATTTTTTTAAATAATATATACTTTTAAATGTAGTAAATCAAATTTTGAATATGAAATAAATTACTTTTTTTTTTTTTAACGAATTTCATAAATTATTAAAATATATAAAACAATATGTTTTTAGGATATTAAAAATATAAAAATAAAATCGATATTAAATTAATCTTAATTAATTGTAAGTTGTAATATTTAATTTTTTTTAATAATATGTACTTTTAAATGTAATAAATCAAACTTTAAATATGAAATAACTACTTTTTTATTTTGTAAATTTCATAAATTATTAAAATATAAAACAGTAAGTTTTTAGGATATTAAAAATATAAAAATAAAATAGATATTAAATTAATTGATCTTAATTGATTTTAAGTTGTAATATTTAGCATTTTTTAAAATAATATATACTTTTAAATGTAGTAAATCAAATTGTGAATATGAAATAAATTACATTTTTATTTTTTTAACGAATTTCATAAATTATTAAAATATATAAAACAATATGTTTTTAGAATATTAAAAATATAAAAATAAAATCGATATTAAATTAATCTTAATTAATTGTAAGTTGTAATATTTAATTTTTTTTAATAATATGTACTTTTAAATGTAATAAATCAAACTTTAAATATGAAATAACTACTTTTTTATTTTGTAAATTTCATAAATTATTAAAATATAAAACAGTAAGTTTTTAGGATATTAAAAATATAAAAATAAAATAGATATTAAATTAATTGATCTTAATTGATTTTAAGTTGTAATATTTAGCATTTTTTAAAATAATATATACTTTTAAATGTAGTAAATCAAATTGTGAATATGAAATAAATTACATTTTTATTTTTTTAACGAATTTCATAAATTATTAAAATATATAAAACAATATGTTTTTAGAATATTAAAAATATAAAAATAAAATCGATATTAAATTAATCTTAATTAATTGTAAGTTGTAATATTTAATTTTTTTTAATAATATGTACTTTTAAATGTAATAAATCAAACTTTAAATATGAAATAACTACTTTTTTATTTTTTGTGAATTTCATAAATTATTAAAATATAAAACAATAAGTTTTTAGGATATTAAAAATATAAAACTAAAATAGATATTAAATTAATTGACCTTAATTGACTGTAAGTTGTAATATTTAACATTTTTAATTAATATATATTTTTTAATGTAATAAATTCAACTTTAAATATGAAATAGACTACTTTTTGTTTTTTATGAATTTCGTAAAATATTAAAATACAGAAAACAATACATTTTTAGGATATTAAAAATATTAAAATAAAATAGATATTAAGTTGATCTTAACTGATTTTAAGCTGTAATATTTAACAGTTTTAATTAATATATTCTTTTAAATGTAATAAATTAAACTTTGAATATGATATATGAACTACTTTTTTATTTTTGTGCATTTTATAAACTGTTAAAATATATAAAAAATAAGATATTAAAATTGTAATACATTTTGGAAAAATATTTTAATAACAATTTAAGTATACAAGTTTTGTAATAATGCTCTTTTCAATATTTTTGTAATAACTACATTAAAACATTTAAAATATATATATTTTTTCCTGTCTTGTTTTATTTTTAATTTAATATTATCATCATATGAGACACAAATGGCAGCTTTCAAGTGAATGATGCAAGAATATGTAATACTTATGCTTAGATCATGTCATTATCCCATGTTTTTAAGACAGAAGAGAGGAAAGAATTACTGGACCATGACTCTTTTGTTTGGGTTTTTGCATTCCCAAGTCCTCCAAAAGTACTATGCTCTATTAATTCTGATATTTCTCTAATTAGATCGGTCATTTGTTTTGTCGCTGTGGACTGCAGGTCAGTCCTTCTGTTGTGAAATGAAAAGGTCTCGGTGGAACAGAAGCGGCCCCTCGGCGGCCCCAAAAACACAAACCCGAATTCTCCTCATCGCAAATCCTCTGCGCACAAACACACGGACGTGATTTGAGAGCTTTATCCCTTTTACAAGGGATGCCTCATTCCACTGTATTTTCTTTAAAGCACAGAACTTTGTATTTTTTTTTTTAAAGATCTGATTTCAAATTTTAAATGCGTTGAGAAAGTTAAAAAACTAAATTATGGCATTGTAAAAACTTTTTGCTGTTCTACGATCTCATAGGGAAAGAAAGTATAATATGAGCCCTTTTAAAATTTCTAATTATTTTATTTTTTGGAATAGTACATGGTTGAATTCTGACAGAGTGCATGTTTAAGGTCAGTCACCTCCGTAACAGTTGTTAGGGGTGTATTTGGTTGCTTTGTTGCTTCAGTGAGTGAGAAAGGAGAGGTGTTGCCACAGGTAATGTGAAAGGAGAATGGCTGGCCTGTCAGTCTGGATTATATGTGTCTCGCTGCACTTTGATGTGCCGTGACCGTCTGAAACACGCACTGCTTCCTGCCACTGCTGACCTGTGTGTGACACTGTGTTTATACAAACTTTCTGAAACTAGAAAAGATTAGATATCGCGGAGATGACAGCCATGATGTATTTGCATGCTAATTCTCACGCTGAAAGCTGTTCCAAACCTGTGTGATTTCCTTTCCTCCTAGAAGAACGAAACGGAGACTTTAGTAGCATTTTCACCCTGATGTTGTCCTGTTAATGCTTACCAGGGGCTACCAAGGTTAAAAAATGCCAAAAATTAAATTTAATTAAATTTTTAAATAATGTAATCGATAGAATATTTAATATTTATTAATATATTAATATAATTAATATGTATTTTAAAATGTAATAAATGTAATAAACTTTGAATATGAAATAAACTAAAAATATTTTTTATGAATTTCATAAACTATTCAAATATATAAAATAAGAGTTTAGGATATTAAAATGTAAAAATAAAATAGATATTTAATTGATATTAATTTATTTGAAGTTGTAATATTTAAACATTAAACTCTGAATATGTAATAAACTGAAAAAATCGTACATTTCATAAACTATTAAAATGCATAAAATAATATCATTTTATTAATTTATATTAATTGTATATTTGTAATATTTAACATTTTTAACTACTATATATATATATATATATATATATATATTTTTAATTTAGTGAAACTTTGAATGTGAAATAAACAGTTCTTTTTATGAATTTCATAAACTATTAAAATATATAAAATAATATGATTTTAGGATATTAAAAACATAACTGTATGAAGTTGTAATATTTAGCATTTTTCATTAATATATATTTTTAAATTTAATAAATAAAACTTTGATCATGAAATAAACTAAAAAATATACTTTTATTTTTTATGAATTTTATTAACTATAAAAATATATAAAATAATATAAAAATAATAAAAAATGAAAATAAAATAGATATTAAATGTATAATGGGGGCAGCCGTGGCCTAATGGTTAGGGCAGGGGTGCTCAACCCTGTTCCTGGAGATCGACTTTCCTGCAGAGTTTAGTTCCAGCCCTAATCAAACACACCTGTCTGTAATTATCAAGTGCTCCTTCAGATCCTAATTAGCTGGTTCAGGTGTGTTTGGTCAGGGTTAAAGCTGAACTCTGCAGGAAAGTCGATCTCCAGGACCAGGGTTGAGCACCCCTGGGTTAGGGAGTCGGGTTTGTAAACGAAAGGTTGCGGGTTCGAGTCCCAGGTCCGGCAGGGATTGAAGGTGGTGGGAGTGAATAACCAGCGCTCTCTCAACCCTCAATACTGAGGTGAGTCCCTTGAGCAAGGCACCGATCCCCCAACTGCTCCCCAGGCGCCGCAGCGATAGCAATATGGCTGCCCACTGCTCCGGGTGTGTGTTCACGGTGTGTGTGTGCGTGTGTGTTTGATCACTTCTCACTACTGTGTGTGTGCACTTGGATGGGTTAAATGCAGAGCACAAATTCCGAGTATGGGTCACCATACTTGGCCACACGTCACGTCCTTTCCTTCCTTTTCCTTTCCTATAATATATATATATAATATATATATATATAAATTTATTTGAAGATTTTTAATTCATATATATTTTTACATTTAATGAAACTTTGAATATGTAATAAACTGAAAAAAATCATGAATTTCATAAACTATTAAAATACATAAATAATATAATTTTAAGATATTACAAATATACAAATAAAATGGATATTAAATTAATAGATATTAATTGTATATTTGTAATATTTAACATTTTTAACTAATATATATTTTAATTTAAAGAAACTTTGAATGTGAAATAAACAGTTTTTTATGAATTTTAATACTATTAAAATATATAAAACAATATGATTTTAGGATATAAAAAACATAAGAAATAAAATAGATATTACATTTATTTGTATTAATAGGTATGAAGTTGTAATATTTAACATTTTTAATTAATATATATTTTTAAATTTAATAAATAAAACTTTTATCATGCAATAAACTAAAATGTATAATTTTATTTTTTATGAATTTCATAAACTATTAAAATATATAAAATAATAAGAGTTTAGGATATTAAAAAATTGAAATAAAATAGATATTAAATTAATCGATATTAAGTTGTAATATATATATATATATATATATATTACAACTTAATATCGATTGATTTTAGGAAATAGATATATTAAAATAGATATCAACTTAATGGATCTGAATTGATTTTAAGTTTTAATATTAAACCTTTTTAATCAATATATATTTTTACATTTAATAAATGAAACTTTGAGTGTGAAATAAACAAAACAAAAACTATTTTTTATTAATTATAATTTATTTATAAACTATTCATAAACCATTAAAATATATAAATAAGATTTTAGGATATATTTTATAAATATATAAACAATTTTTTTTATGTTTTATAAACAAATTGAATATTCCTCCTAATGGAATCAGTATGGGGGTTAGTAATGATAACAGATATTCATTTTTGGGTGAATTATCTCTTAAATTCTCTGGAGTGATTTACATTATTTTTTAAGAAAGAAATGTACTGAAATATGCAGATTTGCACAGTGCTGCGCAGGTCTGAACCACATCATGTGACTTCATGAATGAGGTATAAAAGACCTTCCATTAGTCTTCATTGATAAAAGTTTTTTTTTTTTTTGGATGTGTGGGAGAATGGCTGTTTATGTGGGTGTGTGTGTGTCAGTCAGTAAGCTCTGGATGTTTTTACAAGGCAGCACATTTATTTTTTTGTAGTTTACACTAGCTTATGCAAGCAGGTCATGGAATCGGTGTCAGTGTGAATGGAACACACCAAACTGGATTGGCCAGATGAGGGGGAAGAGGCAGTTTGCTGCTCACACGCACACATACACCGGCAAACACCCACGATACCGCTCTCTAGGATTACTGTCTCTTTTTTTTTTATTGTGCTCCGGCCACTGTGACCGTGCAAACAATACTGTACAGTGTGCCAGAAGATCAGCTGCAGCGCTCACTTTAATTCAAGCATGTGAAACTACAAGCCGTGAGTCAGACAGACAAAACCCTGCTTTATTGTTATCACTCTTTGTCACTGCACATGGAAGCTGAATTTGAGTTTCTGTCAAGTTCGTATTGTCTCTGTACTGTCATCGCTCCACCCTAGCAACTCCCTAACAACCGTATTCTCACGAAAAGTTTAGAGAGGGAAAGGAAACAAAACGTTCTCTTCCTTGAAACATCACGCAATGGATCATTTTTTGCAACTCTTATGAATTAAATACTACTCAATCTAATCTTGTGTCATATTGATCTAAAATACAAAGAGAAAGAAAATATAAGAGGATAATCAATCAGTTATTTCAATCTGTAATTTAACTTTGTATTTTTTTTTAAATAAATAATAGTGGAATATTTATTTATTTAAATATTTATATTTTTAAGTATAGTTTATATTAATGAATAAATAAATATTCCGCTATTAATTATTAATTTAAAAAATACAAAGTAGAAGCATTTTCACTAGTGGACCCTGATTTTTAACTTCACTGTATGAAGTAAATTGTCATTTTCTCCTGGTGTAAAACCACACTCTGGTATAATGTGTTGTTAAGATGAGGAAGTACAATAGTCTTTGCTAAATGAACGTTCATAACCTCGACCTCTTATTCAACAATACAACTACAATATCACATTTCACAGTGTTTACAGTTATACAGATGGCGACAGGTAAAAGGCTCTTCACTTGTGAAATTAACAGTATTCTCATATTTCTCTGTTATTAATAATACTGTCTATTTAATACACCTATTTATTCATTTATTTATTTACTCATTCATTCATTCATTCATTCATTTTGTTATTTATTTATTTACATATTTATTTCTTTATTTAATTTTTGATTATGTGCTTGTTCACACTTTTAGGGGAAAACTTATTTTTGGCCTATTTATGTTTTTTTTGTTTTATATTTATTTTACCTATTTATAGTGGGTTATTTATGTATTTATTTAATACACCTTTATTATTATTATTTTTTGGCTAATTATTTATTTAATACTCTTGTTTATTTTTTTATATATTTTTCATATATATATATATATATATATATATATATTTATAAATAAATATATATATATATTGTGACGAGTATCTCCGGGCTCATCAGCGTCGCCCTGGTAACCAACGATCGTCAGCTGCACGCCGCCGTCACAGGCTGATCGGTCACTCGCTGCTTTCCAATCAAGACCTGCCTACAAAAGACGCTGAAACACGCTACCGAGTCAGACTTGGATCTCACACATGCTGGACGCTACTAACTCATTTTCTCTTCTTTGCCAGAAAGCAGCGAGTGACCGACAGCCCACTTAAGGAGCACGACACGGACACCCACTTTCCAGCACGAAGAACGACATAGAGCACCAGCCACGCCAGCACCCCACATCCTCTTTCTACACTTACTCACGAAGTATTATAATAAAATCCACCCTCCGGGGGTTTTTCACTCAGCTCTCTTTGTCGTGTGATTCTTCACCCCGTGACAATATATATATATATATATATTTTTATACAGTACTGTGCAAAAGTTTAAGGCCACTAGTATTTTCACCAGCTAAAAAATGGTTTAAAGTAAGTTATTTCTATCTTTTGCTGTAGTGTGTCAGTAAAAAATATCAGTTTACATTTCCAAACATTCTGTTTGCCATTAATTGTAATAATCTAGTGCGATTTTTGTTTGCACAAGGAGTCTGACAACAGCCAGTGCTCCACACAGAGATCTGATCTCATCATCATCCAGTCTGTCTCTGGAATGACATGAAGAAACAGAAAAACTGAGACAGACTAAATCCAGAAGAACTGTGGCAACATCTCCAAGATGTTTCAAGTAACCTACCTGCAAAGCTACCTGAAAAAGTGCACATAGGGCAAAAGCTGCTTTAAACGCAAAGGATGGTCACATCAAATGCTGATTTATTTTAGTTAATAGAAGTTCATTGATAAAGAAAATCTATTTATGACATTGTTTTTGACAGCATCCTCATTTTATGTGCCTAACTGCCTAAAAATTGTAACAGTACTGTAGCTTTGTAGGTGTAGGTCTCTTAAAGCATCTTGGAGATGTTGCCACAATTCTTCTGGATTTAGTCTGTCTCCGCTTTTTCTGTTTCTTAAGACAGACTGGACTGAATGATGGAGAGATCACATCTCTGTTTGCACAAGGAGTCTGACAACAGCCTGTGCTCCACACAAAAATCTCACTGGATTATTATAATTAAAGGCAAAATGAATGTTTAGAAATGTAAACTGATATTTCCTACTGACACACTACAGCAAAAGACCGACTTTAACTGACTTTAGACCATTTTTTAGCTGATGAAAATACTAGTGGCCTAAGACTTTTGCACAGTACTGTGTGTGTGTATATATATATATATATATATATATTATTTCTGTTTTTATTTAGTACACCTTTTAAAGTTTTTTTTTATATTTATTTATTTAATACTAATATTTTGAGATATATATATATATATATATATATATATATATAATTTTTATTTGTCTATTTATAAAAGTTTTAGTTTATTTATTTATTTATTAGCTTGTTCACACTTTTGGGGAAATATGTTTTTTGTCATATTTATAGTGTCTATTTTATTTATTTATTTTGCCGATTTGTAGTGGATTATTTATCTATATATGTATTTATTTAATAGTCTATAATTTTTTTGTGGCTAGTTATTTATTTAATACTCCTGTTTTTAATTTTTTTTTCTTGTTTTTCTTTTTGTAAAGCTTATGTTGTTTTATTTCATTTCATTTCATTTCATTTATTTAACTGAAGGTGAGATTTTGATATGTGCATATGAGTATATGTTTTTTGGCCTTTTTATAGTGGCTTTATTTATTTATTTATTTTACCTATTTTCCTATTGGATTATATATTTATTTATGTATATATTATATATTTATTATTTTGGGCTATTTATATATTTAATACTCCTATTCTAATTTATTAATCTTTTTATAAAAGCTTATTTATTTATTCATGTATTTTTGCCTATTTATACTGGATTATATATTTTATTATGTATTTTTTCAATATACCTTTTAAAGTTTTTTTTGGCTATTTATTTAATACTCCTAATTTTTTTTTTTTTTATCTATTTATAAAAGCTTATTTATTTATTTATTTATTTAAGACACCCAACTGTGATATCCTGACATGCTATTAGACCTTGTAATCACTCTCACATGCATAAACAAGCTGGTTTTCTAACTATTTTATTTACTTTCATCCTACCATTATCTCATGTCTTCCTCAGTTTACTTTCTGCCTTGCATCATGTTTGCAGTCATAGTTTGTAAACATGTTTCCTATTATCCTCTGACTGTATAATCCTGCCCTGCCTTTAGGATTAGCGTTTTGATTTCTTGCCAGCCAGTTGTCATACCGACAGTGGTAAATCTCTCCTTTAATTTACGGCACGGTGATAAATTCAACACTTTTACTTGAGCCTGGTGACGCCTTGTTGTTTTGCCTGTGTTTGTGTGTTGCTATTTGATGTCAACACTGATGCTTTTCAGCTTCCATTAATATGTGTATTTGTCATTTGCTTATGATTTTTGAAACACATATGATTTTGTTTCATCCATGGAAGCTGCTTTCTTCTGTATACTGAAAGGGAATGACATCCTTAGAGATCAAATAGGAGTTTTCAGTAGGAGATATACATTTTCCATTGATTATGGCTGTGGAAGTGTATTAAATATTTTATGCTGTTAACCCAATTTGCATAATTGTTTTGCTGAATTGACTACTAAAACAACACAGACCACTCATGCAAATAAATAACGCTCATTGGGCACAATTTATTCATAGTAAATTTCCCCCCTAATCTAATAATACACTCTTTATCTGTACTTCATTTTCCTTGCAACTGCAGTCTATAATAAATGGTTTTTAAGAGCTAGCTTATATATAGATCCAAAGGCCATCAGATCATCAGATAACGGACTTTCCACGCACAAACATTTGTGGAATTTTCTTCTTTTTGCATGTTGCTCGTATCAAAATCTCACCTTCAGTTCATTTATGGGAAAACTTTGCATTGTTGCATCATTTCACTACCTGGTGTCTATCCATCCTATCCAGTTTCAGTGACAGCTCCCATTATTCCAGCTACACTAGTCTTTGAGAGAAATTCCAGCAGATATATTGTTTATTTTGGACAGATCCTCTGTCATTCATCTCGGGGTGAAGATTGTATGGACTTGCTTGTGGCAGACGATGTGAATTTGCTTTGGATGTAAGAAAATGCGACTTGTCCTGATGGTTGCTAGAGATCACGTTGGTGCCATTTTGTCTGTGTCTATTATTTACAACTTCCTGGTATTTGGTTATGTCACCCAAAAGCAAAGAGAAAAGGCTGGAGTTCATGAAAAGAAAGAGGTAAATATGTGCTGAGGATCCAGTGTCGTTTTGATACTGATTCACACGCAAGATCCTGTAAGATCATGTAGATCTTCTCTTTGGCTTGTTTCACTGTAGAAACTATAAAATAGACTTATTGCAAATATTTAGGCTTACTACAGGATAATTATTTATTTAAGTATTTATTTACTACCAGGATAATTATTTAATGATGATAAACCATGTAGAGGTCACGCATTACTTTGTATTTTTACCACTTTTTTTTTTTTTTTTTTTGCATGATTAAAATGATTCACATTCAATAGATTTAGATTTACCTTTTTTTTTTTTAAAGAGGGATCTTCTGAAATCGCAGGAATCAGTCTCATCAGTTACATTTTCACTTGAATAGAGGTACATTGTTGAAAGACCTTTTATTTATTTATTTATTTATTTATTTATTACCTTGCATAATATTTTATGCATGTCAGGGTTATTATAGTTAACTAAAACTTAAACTAAAAACCATAAAAACACATTTTCATTACTTGAAATAAAAAAAGGTTAACTGAAATGAAATAATAAAAAATGTGAAAACCTTTTTAATGGAAAAAATACATTTAAAAAAAAATATTACTAAAAACTGTAATATATTTCACTTATACTGTATATAAAATTAAGGTTGGATGGAATTGTTTTCATTATAGTACACTAAAAATAAACATCTGTAGTTTATATAGATCTGAAATGATCATGCCTTGGGAATATGATTTGCATAGAGGCAAATAACTTTTACATAAAATTTTCCGTAGGTGTAATGTATCAACACTTTGGTTAAAATAGTTTGTCGTTTTATATATAGAACAGCTATAACCATGTGGTTTCTTCTGAAATGCTCCGGTGATTTGATACAGGAGCAAGAAAGGGCATCATTGTTAAACTGGAGTTCCCCTCACATCAGCTTTGTGTTTCTATCACTCATAAAAGGACTCTGAGACATCTGCCATTAGATACCTTATTAATGACCATCTAAAACTCATAAAGCTTATACATTTATAACTGACTTTTAAAGGAGACCCATTATGCCCCTTTTTACAAGATGTAATATAAGTCTCAGGTGCCCAGTGTGTCAGTGACGTTTCAGCTCAAAATACCCCATAGATCATTTATTATATCATTTTAAAGGGGTCATTGGATGCCCATGTTCCACAAGTTGATATGATTCTTTAGGGTCTTAATGAAAAGTCTCTAATATACTTTGATTAAAAATACTCAATGGTTTTGTAAAACAACACCCTTTTTACCTTGTCAAAATCAGCTCTGCAAAAATCATCTCATTCTAAGGGGTTGTTCCTTTAAATGCAAATGAGCTCTGCTCGCCCCGCTCTCTCTTCTCTCTGTGGAATGACGATCTTGTTTACTTTAGCTGCATACTTCCTAACTACCACGTTATAAGGAAAGGCGATCGCAAAGATTAATAAAAAAACGTTTATACACACTTCTGCTGCAAGTGAAGCTGGATCATGAATGATTCGCGTGAACATAGACGGATATATGTAGATCGGGAGGCGCATTCCCTTCACAAACAAACGTAATCTACTGCATCTTCAGTGGCTCAGATGTCAGGAGTAAATGACGACCACTATGTTCATTATTACATCCAGCAACACAACACCTCAATCGCTCAATCAGAGATATTCTTGTCTAAGTTACATCCCTGCTCTGGCATCAAAACAAGGAAAGTTACTGGACTGTGACAGCTGGTCAGAGGTAAGAGCTCATGTCAATCAACTATCGTGGAAGTGGCCTCTGTTGGTGTGACGGCACGATTTGAAAAAGGGGATATTATTTTTACAGATTAATTAAAAACCACTGCATGGATTTTTATCATTATAGGGTAGATTTGTACATACACTGCCAACAAATGTTCAAACAACATGAAAAAGTGAACTAAGCATCCGATGACCCCTAAACATGCCTATTTGGAGTTGAAGCAGGAACATGCTGTTTTACTGCATGTCTCTTTAAATGCAAATGAGCTGCTGCTCCCCGCCCCCTTTTTCAGACTAGGGCTGTGCCTTTACAGCTCATAACTAAAAACATCTCTGCTAAAAACATCTGTTTGGTTTTGATTATCATGTCTATCGTGTTGAAATCATGCGTTTTAAAGCCATATCAGTTTATACTTCTGACAAGATTTTCTGAGTGCACACATCTCAACCGCGTGCACAGAAAGCGGCCGTCACACAGCATGTGAGTACTAAATTAAGCTCTCTTTCATGTCTTATTGCGCTTAAATTAAAAACACACATGGGATATGTCTGTGAAGATAAACAGCTGGAAAAAGGTAGATGCACTGGGGACCTGATTATAGCACTTAAACATGGAAAAAGTCAGATTTTTATCAAATGTCACCTTCAACAAAATCCCCTCAGCATGTCACAGCTGAGTGTGGTATATGCGGTATGTATGGAAATTCTTGCTGGTATTTTTAACATGATCAGTGCCGATGTTTATAACAGTATGTATTGTTGTTGGGTGTGGAGTGTGCGGTTAATTTCCATAAGCCCATCTGGTTTATTATGTGTTGGTATCCCTCTCACTCCATGACTCTAATGGAAATGTTGGAAATGTTGAATCAACAGCCTGAGGAGAGAGAAAACAGCCAGCGTTCAGCTGGAGTGACTTCAGCGTTGAGTGATATACAATCTCTAATCATAAAGGATGCAGGAACTTCCTGTCTACATTCTCAGTCTCTGACTGAGGGCCTCGTTCTCTTCAGTGGGATTCATTGCAGTGGCTAACGAGTGTTACTGTGCTGTAGTGATCGCCTACAAGCCCAAGTCTCTTAACCCTATAAAGTCTATTGTATCATATTTGATTTGATATTTGACAGTTTTAAGACTTTGCTGCTGCACACAATATACTACATGCTTTCTGTTATCTGATTGATAATTTCAAAGTAAAATGACCACCTTGTGAAAATTTTTATACTGATTTTTATAAAGTAAACATAAAAATAAATGCTGTATTGTTAGTAATTTTTCAAGATTAACACTTACTGGACTAAAGCAAGTTACTGTAGGTTTACTTGATAATGTTTTTTTTTTTTTTTTTTTTTAGAGAAAAATCATGTTAAATTGTATTAAATATGATACACCAGGCTTTTGCATTACTTTATATATTTATCCCCACATTAAAAACTAAAGAGCTGTGATCATAAATCTAACCATTTAGATCTTGTGAATGCTTATTTTTAGTAATACTCTATAAATATAGATATAGATCTACATATAAATATAGATCTTCTAAATGCTTAGATTTATTAGTACATTTATGTATGTATTTGTTTATTTATTATAGTGCATTTACTCTCAAAACTTTTTGTTTGTTCCATTTAATAATAATAATAATAATATATTCTGAATGCTTAGATTTATGATTATGTCTTCTATTTATATCTTCTATTAATATTTTTTATTTATTTGTTATAGAACCATTTACTCCTGAACATTTTTGGAGGTAAACTGTTCTATCAATCAATCCATCAATCAATTAATCAATCAGTCAATAAATTAATTAATAATACAATACAACATTAAAAAAATTCAAGTCACTAATTTGAATTAGTTTATTATAAACATGTAACATTTCGTTTATTATAAACATGAAATATTAAACATTTCCAACCTACTATTAATTTATTTAGGTGCAGCATTTGTTGGGAAAAAAATTATAAACCAATTCGAAAAAATGTATTGAATTGAAACATTTCCATGTCAAAACAACATGATCATCTCATGCATGTGTTAAATTAGTGGCTAAAATGAAAGCAAAATTGAGTGCAGGTGCTTAAAAATAAAATTCAGTGTTAATGTTAATGCTTTCATTGCTAAGAGTAATACAATATTTCAGCAATGCAATTTAATGATTTAATTTTTGCAATGCAAATATTGACTCACAGATTCCAAACAGATACTAAACTGCAGTCAACATTTGTGTTTAGTGCATGGTTAAAAACAGGTATAAATACAGAAATTTCATCCAAACCACAAACTGTGTTTGTGTAAAGTGCTGAAAATGACGCAATATCAGCAGATCTTGTGTTACATAAATGACACATTGACCCACAGTGCCACAGTACTACTGTTGACAGTCAAGTTGCTGCTGTCACTGTTGGCCTTGTTTTCAAATTAAATTTACAGTGTACTGTGTAACACTCCCTCCAAAAGTACATGTGAGTTTACCATTTGCTATTCTCATGCAATGTATTTTTATGTAAGTCATCACCTGTGACAGTAAAGATGCAGACTCGAATCGAATCGGACTTATACTGCAATAATCTGTGCCCTCATGCACTTGCTGGACGTGTTGTTGCGCAGGTGTTATCTGAGCTATTTAAACAGAAGGTGACCCGAACGCCGTTCTGTCTGTGGGGGAGGCTTGTTCTGAACACAGATATTGCGTGTGACTGGAGACCTGACCACCCACTGAGATGAAACGCAAAACAGAGCACTGCGTGTTTGTGGAGAAGAGCAGCTTAAAGGTTTCTAGTTTTCTTTTCTCTTGCACACGCATGAGGGGGAAAAAAACACGTGCCTGGACACTGTCCATTCATTTTATGGACATTTCCTAAAACACACTAAAACACAATGCAATGTATTGCAAAATACAGGTAAAACAACTGTAAAAATCAACAGAAAATTTTGCAATATTAATAAAGTTCATCTTGCCACCTTTACCAGATTTATGTGTGTGTGTGTGTAGTTTCAGGTGAACCTATCCAAAATTCAATACTGAAAAGTGAAAATTAAATTCTTGTTAAAAATGCAATTATGAACTAGAAAACTTTTATGACCTAGAAAGCTTTAATTTCCAATTACAACTAATTATATCACTACCTATTATTATTATTGCAGTTTTACTTGTCAAAATTAAACTATTACTTTGAGATATTACAATTATGAAATTATCAATATATATAATTGTTATTTTTATTAGTTTAAATACATTTTGTTTGTTAGAACTGGATATAACAAAAAAATTTCCAAAATATTTTTTTGCAAATGAAACTACAAATAACTAATGCAAATGAAACTTGATATTTCTAACTGTTATTCTTATTTGCCTATCAAGTCTTATTCATATAAAGTTATTATAATTAACTAAAACTAAAAAATGAATGAATAAATAAATTTACTATACTAAAATATACTAAATATACTAAAATGTGTATTTTTTGTTTATTTGCCAAGGCAAATAAATGTATATATATAATTTGTATTTTTTTATTATTTGTTATATATATATTAAGTAACAAATTACTAAAACTAACAACTTTTAAATAAACCTTTATAATTGTAATTAAATTTTAATTCTAAATAATAATAAAAACTATAATAGCATTTGCAATTATACTAAAATAAAACTACTTACTAATTGCATGACATGATTAAATAATTATATTGGTTTTGGAGATAACAGTTAACTACATTAGTTAACATGAACTAAGAATGAACAATACTTCTACAGCATTTATTAATCTTAGTTCAAGTTAATCTCAGCATTTACTAATGCATTATTAAAATCACAAGTTGAGTTTGTTAACATTAGTTAATGCACTGTTAACTAACATAAACAACGAATGACTGCATTTTTATTAACTAACATTAACTAAGATTAATAAATGTATTGTTCTTTGTTTGTTCATGTTAGTTAATACATTATAGTTAACAAATGACACCTTATTGTGAAGTGTTACAGAAATATCTAATTAAATCCTAGATAATAATAATAATAAAATTATTAAATGCAATTAGTTACATTGCACTTGTCTAACTGCTGTTTGAAATCACATTTTATTTATTCTTTTTTTTATGCATATTTAAAACTGGATTACTGCTACTAACATTTATATGCATGCACTTTTTAAACAGTCAAATCAGTGAAGTGAGATTTGTAGCTGTAATTGCTGCAGTGTTTGTTTTGGTAGGCATCAGTGCACTCTCTAACTCTCTCACACTTCCACTCCCTGAAACTTCTGTTTACAGAACGTGTTTTGAAAAGAACGTTACACGAACAGGAATTGTTCGAACAGAGACTGGCATCTGTGCTATGAGCAGAATCTGCATGCGTGAGAAATGCTCCAATTTCTGATTGCACTTAGAATGAGAGCAGAATGCAGTGACACATTTTTGCGTGTCAACGATTGGCGCCGGGCCAGGTCCAAGTGCACGCAAGGTTACATAATGAGAGATCCGCCAAAGAGGGAGTGAGAAGTGTCATCTCCAGTGTCATTTTTATGCTTGAAGCAACAATACATGACACTTCCTCTGGATACGCTAACTACTCTCAATGTCTTCCTCTACATGCAAGCTGCACAGTAATCATCCACAGATAACAAATATGCTTGCAAAGCTCTTTTTTTGTCATAATACATGCAGGTGTTTTGTTTTAATACTAAGAATAACACAAGACATAAGCACGGGAGTTTTATGAGATCACTTCTAAATCATGAAATTGGTAGAATTTGAAAACCATATGTTCTCTCTGAACTAACTTCACCTTTATGAGCACTTTTGTTTTGACTTTTAAAGTGAATTTAATGGATATATGAAGACATACAGGTATGCTGAGTAACCACAGATTTAAAAAGGCAATTGCTTCACAACCAGAAAATTTCCAAATACCTTTTGTCTTCATTCTGAACAGTGTATGATCTCATTTTTCTGAGATGCTTTGTTTGAAAGTGTACTTGTGCTGTACTTTGAAAGAATTGTTACTTTGTCATGTGTCGTGGCTTTATAAATATTTTTTGGGGCCACTGTATATGTAAAGAAAGGTGGTTTATGCATCTCAGCCTTTTAAAATAAATATTAAACCACAAAAACTCACTGGGAAAACGGTAAGTGTTCCTCATGGTGAGTGAAGAGCCCTCAAGGTGTGTGCGTGCTGAGCGTAGAGAGAAAAAAATCACAGCAAGGTTATGCAAGTTAAGTTTGGACTACAATGCTGATAAACGGAATGCAGTGTTTGGCTGCAACTTGCTTCTCTAAGTGAACATTCCGTGGTTTTGAATGTATAATTATGAGACAGTGTGCAAATTAACACAGCTAATGTGATACATAAACTTATCTAACTTCTTATCAATTTAAACATTCCCAGTTAATTGACTGCACTTGTCATAAAATTTAAACCTGTTTTATGTCCTTAAACGTGGATTTATTACCAAAATGTTTTAATCATTTATATTTGCAAATGTCTCTAACGCGGAAGTAAGTGTATTTCCTGTGAATATGCGAATTCATTAGCTGCTCTACTAGAAGAATAACGACGTACATGGCAAAACTAGTTTCTCTACAAACAAGTGTTTATAATTACTAAAATATATCAAAATAATACCACTTTGCAATATCAAGCAGTAAAACGAACTAAAAACTAGATATTAAATGACTAGAAGCGACACCGGAAGCCTTGCATATGGCCACTTCCGTTTTCACGCTCAAAAAAGAATTTGTTTTGTTTAGAATCCTTATGTTCATGTTTTGTGTTCCACAAACACAACACCATGAGGATGACTAAATAATAAAATAATTTTCATTTTTTGTGAACTATTTCTGAGTTTCAGAATGATTTCCCAAAGTTTCTGCTTTCGTTCTGAACGAGACAGTCGCATGCCATAAGGATGTTGTGGTGAGGCATTCAGTTTTGTTTTAGTGTTAAGGATATTAATTTCAATAAGAACCAAAAAATTTTTTCAGTTGCAAATTGTACACAACACGACAGGGAACATCCAACGGCACATAAATAATACGAATACTCAGCATTAATAACAATAATTACACTCACAACAATAATAGCAACAATGAGGAGGAAAAAACAAAGCGCATAAATCAATAAAAGTACACAGACATCAAATAAAATACAATAAAATAATATTTTGTGAACTGTTTGAGCAACAAACACTTTCGTAAAACTCACAAAGAGATATATTAAAGAAGGGCGTACATTTTTCCATTTTTAAATACGAATATGATATTTATCCACAAATAAAACAAAGTTGACAACATCTGAAAAAATGAGTAATGAATTCACACATGAAAAAGAGGATATCTTGCAAAACAAATGGGGGAATTGTCTCCATTTTTACTCATAACCAGCTATGAAGAACCAAACGTTATAGTCTTTGGCCGTGATCATGGGCCATTAAGTTTCAGTGATTTGGTTTTTGGTGCACTCAGCTTGTAATGACCGGAGGCCCTCGTGTGGCCATGATTGTAAGTGCATCTCAATTCAATTGAAAATTAAGTTAATTACGGTCATGTGAAAATTAATAATGCCAAGTATAATGATGAGCGATGTCTTTCCTCATTTTGGGTGAAAATAATTGTTCCAGTGAACAAAAGTAATATTTTTGTTTGTAAGCAGATGATAAAGACATTTATAATGTTACAGAAGATTTCTATTTTATATAGGTGCTGTTCTTTTAAATTTTCTATTCATGAGTGAAACCTAAAAAAAATTCTACTCTGCTGTTTTCAACATAAAAATAATAATAAATGTTTTTGAGCAGCAAATCAGAATCGTTGAATGATTTCTGAAGGATCATGTGATTGGAGAAATGATACTAAAAATTAAGTTTTTAAAAACAAATTAAATTTTTAAAAAATAAATTAAATTTTAAAATCTATTCAGATAGAAAGCTGTTATTTTAAAAAGTAAAAATAAATACTGTTTTTTCTCTACTTTGAATCAAATAAATGCAGGCTTAGGTGAGCAGAAGAAAAAAATCTTTAAAAAATCTTGCTGTTCAAAAACTTTTGACTGGCACATTTTAAGTATTTTTCGATTTTAAGCAGGCTACCTGTTTTATAAAACAAGATACATAACACGAGAAGTGCATTTGTGCGAGTCTCTTATTGGTATTTACCTTGGCAAGATTGTAAATGGTAAAAGTAGACTAACTCTTCACATGGTTAAGATGAGGAGGCAACTGAAGACTGTACATTGTACACGTACACCATCATGAGATGAAACCTTAGACATAAGTTCACACAAAGTTTCTCAAAGACCAGCACGTGTAATCTGATAAGAAGCTGGAAAAAGAGCATGTTTATTGAGAGCAAACTATAGGAGTTAAGATTTTCACGTAACCTCAATTCGTAGCTGCCAACTTGCACGTCTTCTTACATTCAGCTGCCACTCAGATTTTACACCTGATTACTGTCGCCTGCTGCATTAGTAGTACTGATAGAAGTGTCTTTCTCTCGAGCATTCATATAAAATACTATGAAAACTTCTGTTGCAGAATGCAGCTTTTACATTTCACAATTACCTTTGCAATTTGAACATATAATTATAATAATACATATAATAAAAAATAGGCTAATAAATCACATGAAATACGTTGAACTGAACTTAGTTAACTTAGTTAAATGCAATAAACAAATAAATAACACCACCACTACTCCTACCACTAGGCCTATTAGTATTACAACTAATACAAATAAAAATAAGAATAAACTAATAGGATATTTTTCATTTAAATATTTTATTGCTTAAAAAAATGAAGAAGCAAAAAGTCTAACATAGCACAGCATAGCATAACATAACATAACATGTACAGACACATCTTGTAATATCCCCGTAATTTTTTTCTCGGGAACTACATCTCCCAGAATGCAATGTGACGTGGCGACACCTGCGTGACGTCAGTAGCCGGAGTTCCGCGTGTTCGGATGTGCTTTTAATATCATACGTGGATGTGAAATATGATGGAAAGTCGAGGAATTTCATCGATTATATTTGACTTGGATAACACGCTGGTCGATACAGCCGGCGCAGGACGAATTGCCATTCAGAAGGTAAATGAATGAATATGAAAACGCTTAGATGAACACTTTATAGAACGGTTGACAATACCATGGTTTTACCATAGTTTTTGGGCGTGTGCCATGGTATTATTTGACATACTTTAATATATGGAAGCACTATTGTTTTACCGTGGTTTTAGACACATCCCATATGTTTATAGGACGTACCTTTTAGTATATATCAAAGTACCATAGTATTACCATGGTTTTTCGGACACATACCATGGTATTATTGGACGTAAAGTATGTATCAAAGTAATAATTATTAATATTAGTATTAAGACGGTTTTTCATGGCAATGCCGTGTTATTTTGCCGTGCTCTGAAGGACATATCAAAGTAACTTACCATGGTATTACCACGTTTTTTGGACACATGCAATGGTATTTTTCAGAATCAGAATCAGAATCAGAATTCGCTTTATTCGCCAAGTGTGCGCAAACACACGAGAAATTTGTTGTGGTTTTTTAAGGTGCTCCTGGTACATACATACATACAACATTTAAATAAAATAAAAACTTAAAAATAAATAATAATGTATGAAACTTGAACAGATGATTTATGTACAGGTTTGTGCATTATTTTCTCTATATACAGCTATATAAATAAGAGATGTGCATGAGTACTTACATAATAATACTACAGAAGTTTACATAATACTACAGAAAGAGACAATAATTAGAAATGGAGGAAGAAATGCATAAATGAATTGTAGAACCCAGGTAATGTTCATGTTTATCTGTTGAAACTGGAGATGGCATTTGGGAAAAAGCTGTTTTTATGTCTAGATGTTTTAGTGCTCAGGGATCTGTAGCGTCTGCCTGAGGGGAGAAGTGCAAACAGGTTGTGTCCGGGGTGAGAAGGGTCTTGGATGATGTTTCCTGCCCGTTTCTTTTGACGTACTTTGAAGTATATATCAAAATACCATGGTATTACAATGGTTTTTGCACAAATAATGGTAATGCCATGATTTTCTTTGACATATATACTTAAGTGTATCAAAGTACCATGATATTACCATGTTTTTGTATATATGCTATGGTATTTTATTTTATTTTTTTTACAAACTTTAAAGCTTAAATCAAAGGTAAATCATGGTATTACTATGTTTTTGGACACATATAATGGTATTGCCATAATTTTTGGACACATGCTATGGTATTTTTTTTCATACATTTGAGTGTATATCAAAGTACCATTGTATTACTGTTTTATGGACACATATCATGGTATTACCATGATTTTTGTACATATGCCATGGTATTTTTTTATATATTTTGAAGTGTATAATGTCAGAGTACCATGGTATTACCATACTTTTTGGACAAACATAATGGTATTACATGATTTTTGTACATATGCCATGGTATTTTTTAGATACTTTTCAGTGTATATCAGAGTACCATGGTATTACTATGTTTCTTGGACACATATAATGGTATTACCATGATTTTTGTACACATGCCATGGTATTTTTACACACTTTTCAGTGTATATCAGAGTACTGTGGTATTACTATGTTTTTTGGACACATATAATGGTATTATCATGATTTTTGGACATATGCCATGGTATTTTTTACATACTTTGAAGTGTATATCAAAGTACCATGGTATTACCATGATTTTTGTACACATGCCATGGTATTTTTACACACTTTTCAGTGTATATCAGAGTACCGTGGTATTACTATGTTTTTTGGACACATATAGGTATTACCATGATTTTTGGACACATGCCATGGTATTTTTTTACACACTTTTAAGTGTATGTCAAAGTACCTTGATATTACTATGGGTTTTGGATGCATACAATGGCAATGCCTTGTTTTTTTTTTGGACATACTCTAAAGTATATATATCAAAGTGCCATGATATTACCACATTTTTTGGAACGTACTGTGGTAATACTATGATATTGTTCTCCAAAAAATATGTGGATGCGTAGTCAACACTTAAAACTTTGTCTTTTGATTAAATAACAAAATTTGAATTAAAATGTACTATTTTTGCTCATCTTGGCTCATTTTGTTCTTTCTTTAGGTCTGTGAGCTGCTAAAGTTGACACATGTGCAGGAAAGCCACATCAAAGACATCTGTGATCGCTTTTTACGAAAGCTTCTTCACGAATCATTCGACCCATCAGAAGGTAAAACAATAGACGATGTGAGGATCCATCACTGGTATGAAGCCCTACAGGAGACGCAGGGGACAGATCCTGATCCAGCTCTGGCCAACAGCTGCTACTACACATGGAAGAACACACGATTACACGTGCTGACTTTTTCTCCCGAGGTTCGATCTCTCCTGGAGGAACTGCGGAAGAACTACAAACTGCTTCTGCTCACCAATGGTGATACTCAGACGCAGTGGGAGAAGATTGAAGCGGCGAGATGTGAGGGTCTCTTTAGTCTGGTGGTAGTCGGGGGAGATCATGCTGAGCAGAAACCGGCACAATCCATCTTCACTCACTGCTTCAAGTCTGTGGGAGTCCGGCCGCAGGACTGCATCATGGTGGGAGATTCTCTCAGTACAGACATCCAGGGAGGCATTAATGCAGGAGTGCGGGCCACCGTGTGGATAAACAGTGACTGTAAATCTCTCCCGCAGGGCTCTGTGACTCCAGACTACACTGTTCCTAGTGTACTAAATCTGAACGATGTTTTACTTGAACTGAGATGATTTACATATGTGAACTTGAAGATGCACAAGATTTATTGATTTTTTTTTAAGAAAATTTGAAAATGTGATCAAGACTTAAATCAGCAGCTTAGAAAAAAATGGTCCTCTTATATAGTGGCCACAATGTTGAGCTCCAATGAACAGCCAAATGATACTGAATGACAGTCAAAGCGATGTCCTACTAATTATTCTTTCTATGGCAACAATATTAACACCAAAATAAATCTGTGTAATTTGAGTAATCAGTAGACAAAACCACAATACACCAAGTAAAAGTTGCAAATAACATTACGGTTTAAATGTTTATTTAGCTTATTTAACAGGACATTAGACATTAGTTAACCAACTCTGTTCTAGCTACATAAAAACTATTGTATGTCTTTATTAAGTCATTAAAAGTGCTAAATTATTGGAATTGTTAAAGTGAAATTATATTTATATTTGCCAGTACCTCAACAATAATTTAAGCTGTGGAATTAATTAATCATAGGTGTTGTATGTCTTTGGGTATTTAGATGATCGGTAAAAAAAAAAATCTAAAGCTTGCAAAAACAAAATGATTTAGTGCACTAAAATTAATTTGAAATGAAAGTTATTGAAAATGTAAATGTTCACTTGTTTTAAATGAATTTCTCTGATACCTTAAAGGTGTAGTTAAAAATAATAATAAAAATCAACACTGTCAATACAGTCTGGTGCTGTTCTAATGCCTGTATGTCTCATTTTTTTCGTTCCACAAAAAGATAGGACGCAAAGCTAGAGTGCGATTACAGCTTAGTGCATACCTGTCAAGTTTTGGATTTGAAAATAAGGGAAATTTTCCAGCGCCCGCCGCGAGCAGTCCCACCACCCCAACCAAGCTCCAGTATCCCTTACATTTTAAGACAGGTGACAAGAAAGCTAAAATCACCACTTATAAACTACAATCGGCTTTATCACAGCTACACTACTTCCTGAACTTCAGGCAGCTCCTTTGTTTCCTGTCTGCCATTATTGGACAAACTGATTAATCCAGGTGATCAGTTTGTCCAATAATGGCAGACAGGAAACAAAGGAGCTGGCTGAAGTTCAGGAAGTAGTGCAGCTGTGCATAAAGCCAATGATAGGCCTACCTCTGTTGACATTGACATACTTTGAACATTCATAGCCTAAATGAAAACACAAAAGGGTATATATGAAGAGCATTTATTTAAAGGCTTATTTGCATATTTTCTGTTCATTTAACATTGCTTGTCTTTACATTTACATTTCATTTTCATTCCACATTCTTTTCACAGTCACACACTCATTCATTTCATATTGCTTTTTTGTACAGTTTTTCTTTTCATTTCACATAACTTTTCTTTACTCTTTTAGTGACTTATTGTACTTATTTGTTGCAGACTTTGCATTCTTTAAGACTGTTTTGGCAGGAGTGCCTTACTTCTCTGTCCTGGCGTCCATCATCTGTCTGTTTTTTCTTCTTTTTTCCCGACTTTTTTTTTTTTTTTTAATAACGCAGGTTAAAATACGGGAGATTTACGGGAAAATACTAATACGGGAGGACGGCGGGAAAGAAGGGTAAATTACGGGACTTTCCCGGCCAAAACGGGATACTTGACAGGAAGTGATGGGTCGTTCTTGAACGATTCGTTCATTTTGAACGAATCTTTAATGTGACTCGGGACGAACGAGTCGTCTCGGGGAGTGATTCGTTCAGTCGCGCATGCTCAACATCCTATTAGGTTCTGTACTGGAATTAGTTCACCTGTTTAGAGTCTTCTAAACGAGTCGTTCGTTCATCTTATGGGGCTGTCACGTGATGAACGAACGACAAACCTCGAAGACTCAAACCCGAGGACTCAAGAGATGAACTAATCAATTCTCTTTCCGGCTCAGACTGCATAGGTTTAGCTTATGGAGCTGTCACGTGATGAACGAACGACTCAAACCCGAGGACTCGAGAGATGAACTAATCAATTCTCTTTCCGGCTCAGACTGCATAGGTTTAGCTTATGGAGCTGTCACGTGATGAACGAACGACTCAAACCCGAGGACTCGAGAGATGAACTAATCAATTCTCTTTCCGGCTCAGAATAGGTTGGTTAAGCTTTTTGGGCTGTCACGTGATGAATGAACGACTCAAACCCGAAAACTTGTCAGATAAGAGGTGAGGTGAGCTAATAATAGACTAAAGACCCAGGTAAACAATGAATTAATATTTTCTGTTTCTTATAGCATTATAGTTTTGTTTCGTTTGAAGTGTGATCAATGTTTTGTAAGCAGTAGATGTGTTAGCGAGGTAAAACGTAACATTTTAATTATATTTTGTTAAAATGAACGAAATGACTCGAAAAAAGATTCGTTCATTTTGCTGAACGAGACTCAAAGGTCCGAGTCGGTAAAATGATCCGAACTTCCCATCACTAGAAACGAACCTTTTCGAAGCTTTGAATCAATTGAACCAATTGCTTCGGAAAATGATTCATTAGGAAGCGCTCGAAACACCACACGCAAGTGACGCCTGCTGGTCAAAAGTGTGCAAACGCAACAAAAACTCAGGCTAAAACATGCATGAAACAGCTTTTTATTTAAAGTATAATACCTTAAATGCAACAACAAATAATAAAATACCATTAATTATGAAGTGTCTGTATAATATGTGGTTTTTAAAATATTTTTGCTTTGTTTGTTTTATGAACAACTTGAATATAAATGCCAGTAAGAGACGATTAACTACTTCTCATTCTTTTAATTACACAAATGTCTACAAACTGATCAGAAACCATAGACGCTGGTTCAATGGTTCGCCGCAGGGGGGCGATTTCAATGAACTCGCGTGATTCACGGGTTCACAGAGATCGCCCCTCAACTGCAAACCGTTGAAATTTCGAAATGTTTCGAAACAGTTATGTTAAAATGAAGCCTCGTTTACTGAAATCACGTGACTTTGGCAGTTTGAAACGCGCTCCGAACCACTGTTTCGATTCACAAAAGTTTCGAATCTACATGAAGCAGTGCGTCGAAAACACTATCACTACTTACAGCACCATGTGTTTCGTGTCCGCTGCTACACAAACGCGCACACACACCTTGGCTGTAAATACGTAATGAGGGCTCAACTTCAAGATTACTGGAGCATTTCCTTGTAAGTAAAGATTTTGTGCACTACAAACCCCATAATCGTATGCTGAAATCAAGGGCATATAATTGAGTAGCATCTGAAATAGGTCACTGATATTAATGTTACCTGAGAAGTTAAAGTAAATGAAGTGAATTATTCTAAAATCTCAAACCATAACGCACAATGTTTCCATTGTGTTTCCACATGCATTTTGAGGTGCAGCTCCAAACACTTTGAGTGTTTTCACTAGCGAGCGAAAAGTGAACCGGTTACCTCACCTGTTCGTAGATTTGTGTTGGATGTTGTATTTGGAATGGAAATATGGATATTTTATTTGTAAACATCATACTTCTTTTCGCTTATGTCAGTTAATGTCATAAAACTAGTGAGCTAAAAGCCAGTAGTTGTACTGATAGTGTCGTGTAAAAATGGCTGAAGACCATAGACGCGAAAAGCAGAGGAACAGCAAATTCGATTCAATTGAGTGAGTCATTTACATTGGAACCGCTCCGATTGATTCAAACTCGTGACTTCGATCATTCAGTTCAAGCGATTCACTAGCAAAAAAAAAAAAAACAGACCAAAAGAGCATTTCATTGTCGAATTTCGATATCGCTTGTAATGATTTTAAAAAGCACGTATGGTTTCGAAACGGTCTAATCGGATCGCGTTTTGCGATTCATTTGATTCAGATCGTGGGTTCCTCGGAACAGGTTCAAATCGGAACTGCGAACCGAGAATCATTTGGACAGAACATTGTACCAAAATACTACAAAAGTTATTATTATTATTATTATTATTATTATTTTATTTTTTTTTTTTGGTACTACATAATCTTCAGTGCCAGAGTAAAATAAATAGTTTTAACTGATGTGACACTCCAGTTTGTATTTTTTTTAATTAACTGGTCAAAAAAAGGACTCAGAATCCTGTACTTAAAGCTTGCAAGACTTAATCAGTGTAATTATTTATTAGTAGTATAGAGACACATTCCATACAGTTTTGTAATAATCAAATGTTCCTAAATAGTATTTTTAGTATTTGTGAACAACTAATGGGGTGTGGAGTGCTTCCTCAAAAGAACATAAAAAGTAAAAAATAATTGTTTAATTTTTTGACTCCAATTCCTATACATGACCTTGACAAGTTCAAAGAGTCCACATTAATCCTGCTATTGATAAAAAATAAATTGCGGTACTGCTCACCAATCCTGATATATTTCATGAAACGAGCGAGGTGTGAACACTCAAGTGAATAAAGTTATATGTTCAGGCACTTTATTTTCCATCTATGCAAAGAAAAATACAGTCAAAGAATTTTACTTGACATCTAATTTGATCTTAACGTTCATTGCCGCAAGCTCTGCCACAAAGTATCTAAACACATAAGGAACGGACACAGTCTCAATAGAGTCGCTCTTATTGCACAGCAAGCAGATGGTTTTCCGATGGCGTGTATTTGACCAATGAGGCGGCGGCTTTTCCAGAAGCGGCGACAACAGGCTACCGCAGTCCATGCAAACCTGCGCCACGGAGCGGTCCGAGCAATTAAACAGCCGGTCATGAAGCAGGAACGACGTCCCGTGAGCCAGCAGAGCGTCCCGTTCCATCTCCCCGAAGCGGATTCCTCCCTGAACGGTCCTCCCTCCCAGCGGCTGATTAGTCAATTTATCTCTCGCTCCCGTAGTTCTCACCTGGAACTTGTCGGAGACCATGTGACGCAAGCGCTGGTAGTAAACCACACCGATGAAGATGTCCGCTTCAAGCTCTAAGCCGCTAATGCCGGAGTAGAGTCGCTCCGTGCCGTAGTAGTTGTATCCGGCAGCTTTCAGCATCTCGCCGAAGTGCTCGAGCGCAGAGCTCTCCTCTGAGAACTTGAACGGTGTGGCGTCGTGACACAGGCCGTGGAGGGCGGCCGATTTTCCAGCCATGCTCTCGATTAGCATCCCGATGGTCATTCTAGAGGGGAAGCCGTGCGGGTTGAACAGGATGTCCGGGCACATGCCGCTCTCGGTGAAGGGCATGTCCTCCGCGGGCCACAGCCGGCTCAGGATTCCCTTCTGACCGTGTCTGCTGGCAAATTTGTCTCCGATGGTGGGGTTTCTGGGAACGCGGCATGTGATACAAATGCGCTTGAAGCGGCCAGTGCCCGTGTCATTACTGCACACTTTGATATTGTCCACAATACAGCTCTCCTGGTACCTGAGGAGAAACAGAGCTCCAGAAATCAATAAAACCTAAAGAAATACAGTTGCACTGAACATGCATGAACAAGTATCAAAACTTCCCATTATAAGTAGACTGAAGCAGTGCACATTGTCTTGACACTGCCAGGTGATAAAGAGCTTTTAAAATTAGAATAGTTAAATAATAATATAATTAATTATAATATATAATATATTATTGAATGCAAAATACACTTTTTATAATTAATATGAACAACTAAAACATAAAGAATTCTATTACAATAGTATGTTATTTATAAATTAATGAGTTTAAATAAATATATAAAACGTAAAATATATATTTATTTATTTTTGGGAAACTATAGAAGTTAATACTTTTATTTTGCAAGCATGCTTTAAATTGATCAAAAGTGATGATTTATAATGTTACAAAAGATAAATGCTGTTCTTCTGAACTTTTTAATAATCAAAGAAACCTAATAAAAAAAAAATATTACTCTACTGTTTTCAACACAATGATAATGATAATAATAATAATAATAATGATAATAATAAAAGCTTTTTGAGCAGCAAATTAAAATATTACAATGATTTCTGAAGGATCATGTGACTTGAGTAATGATGCTAAAAATTCAGCTTTGAAATTACAGGAATAAATTATATTTTAAAATATATTCAAATAGAAAACTGTTATTTTAAATAGTAAAAATATTTCAGAATTGCACCATTTTAGCTGTACTTTGGCTCAAATGAATGCAGGCTTGGTGAGCAGAAGAGACTTATTTAAAAAAAACCCTTAAAAATCTTATGACTAGTAGAGTAAATCAATTTTGCACTTAATTAATGGAAATGTTATTTCCAGCTGTGTTATTATTAACCAAAACTATTAAAACTTGTTTTTTTGTTTGAAAATAAATATCTGAAATAAAATCTAAATAAAAAAAAAAAGACAAAATCTTAAAATAAAAACTAATTCAAAATATATTTAAAAAAAATATCATAGTAATACAAAAAAAACAAACAAAAATAAAACACTGAGTAAAATTGATAAATGTGATTAAATTTAAAGTTTTTTTTTTTAATTGTTAAAACTGACAAATTATGACCAAAAAAAAAAAAAGTAAAATTGATGTCTTACTTGTAAAAAGTCACATAACTCTGGCCAGTATTCAGATTGATGTAGCTGTAGTAAGGGTCTCCATACTTCAGCATGGAGCCGATAAACGGCAGTCCGTCTGCATCCAGTCTGTCCATTACTTTGGGGTCACCTGGCTTCACCCCAAACACAATGCTGTCATCACCTTTGACCTTATCAGACAGGTCTATGAGGTCAGACTTATAAACCGAACCGTGAGCAAAGCCACGCTCCCATGAGGACTTATTAACAATCTGGGGAAAAATAAAAACTAAATATTAACAAACGTAAAAATGTTTTGGAATATGCATAATAGGAAGTTACGCTTACCATAGCGTCTTCCATATCATAGCCAGTGTAAGAAATGACAGCCACTATGGCATTGGTGCCAATAGGGTAATTATCCACGTTATAGTGGTCATACATCGCGGGTCTGACCAGAGGACTCTGGGGGGTCTGTAGACGGTACAGTTTATTGTCAGATCGTTCCTGGTACGAATGCAGCGGGAAGCCCATTGTCTGTTTACCTATGCAAAGATGAGGTCTTGTGAGTTGCAGTTTAAAGTTGACATTTGCAGACAAAATTTATCAAAGGAAGTGAGGTTCTTACTCATCTGGCACTGGTACATGTTTCTAGGGCTCTGATTGTGATCTGAAAAAGGGATGAATTCGGCCACCACACTCAACATGCTGTGAGGAAACAGCTCTTGATGTGTGGTCACTCCCTCCTCTAGCTCTTCCTCCAAGATGCCAACATTTAGAAACACCTGAAGAGAGTTTAAAAGCTTGTAAAAAGACACAACGGCAGAAAACAGAACGCAAGACTGCATCCTTTAATAGACTTTAATTAGAGAAGAAAACTATAGACCAGTGAAGCATTGTGAATGGTAATCAAATTAAAAACAACAACTATTAAAATATTTATTAAAAGATGTTGACCGTGTATTTAGAAATACCATTTCACATTTAATGCAAAATATGCAAATATTTAGTGTGTTTGTAAGCATAGAAGACTGACTACTATTAACAAAGGCTTGTGGCAAAAATGCCACCAAAATTAACAAAAATGCCCCATAAATTCAAAACAAAGGGGCAAAAAATGCCCCGTACAATTAATCAGTGCATCACAGCTGTCACAATTAAAATAAAATGTGAAAATGAATGAAAAGTGTCAATTCGCGGCCCTATTTACATCTGGTAACTTCATATGTTTCAGCTACGGACAAAATAAATGGGATTTTTTACTTACAGAACCCGATTGTTGCACTCTATTGTGAACAAGCAAGTTTTTTGAATGTAGGCAGAACTTTTAAGACCTTATATAGCTAGGCTGTTTAAGTATTGCAAGTGATTTTTTTTTGGGGGGGTCATTGCCAGGACATAAAAAACAGGCTGAAGCAGAAGCGCAAAAGAAATGTTCAAGGGAAATATATGGGATATTTTCTATAAAAAAAAGCTCTCTTTTCACCTGCTCAAAGGTGCCAATAAGCTCCTGTTTGCCCAGGCCGAGGTTCCGGACAGGCCGCACCATGCGACTGGGTGTGGTAAACAGATAGAGGCCAGGATACATGCTGGCTTTACCCGTCTGAGGAACCAGAACGATCTCAGTCCAGGGCGGAATTTTTCTCTCTCCCAGAACCTGCAGATGATAGAAATGTTCAGAATTATATTATAAATTATTATTATATTCAAATGGTCAACATAACTCTGAGTTTGGTCAAGGATAATTCAACTACAAAAAAAACTAAACAATTACCCACCTTAAATCTGCGAAGGGATTCGACGACTGATGGTGCAACTTCTTTTTCCACCCAGCCAATCATGGCCCCGTCCAGTATGACGGGATAACAGTCTGAATATGGCTGACCGGGGTTCCCATCTGCTGCAGTTACACCTGGTGATAGAGTAAACAAGTAAACAGACAAATTTATATTTTATTTTTATTTATTTATTTATTTAGACTGGTAGAAACATACACTACCAGTCAAAAACAGTAGGACATTATTTAATCCAAAGTACAGCCAAACAGTAAATTAAAAAAAAGTGTTACTATTTAAAATAACTGCTTTCTATTTGAATATATTCCTTCCTGTAATCAAAGCTAAATTTTCAGCATCATTACTCCACTCTTCAGTGTCACATGACCCTTCAGAAATCATTCTTATATGCTGATTTGCTGTTCAAAAAACATTTTATTATTATTATTATTATTATTATCATCAATATTTAAAACACTTTTTTTTTTTCAGGATTCCTTGAATAGAAAGATCAGCATTTAACTGAAATAAAAAGCTTTTGTAACATTATACACTATACCATTCAAAAGCTTGGAGTCAGTATAACTTTTTTAATAGGATTATATAATTCTATAATTTTTTTTATTATAGAAATGAATACTTTTATTTAGCTATTAAAGGGATGCTTTAATTGATCAAAAGTGATGATAAAGACATTTATAATGTTACAAAAGATTTCTATTTCAGATAAATGCTGTTCTTCTGAACTTTCTGTTGATCAATTCTACTCAATTCTACTCAGCTGTTTTCAACATATAAATAAATGTTTTTTGAGCATCCAAATTATGATTTCTGAAGGATCATGTGACTGGAGTAATGACGCTAAAAATTCCGCATTGAAGTTACAGGAACAAATTACATTATAAAACATTAAAATAGAAAGCAATTACTTTAAATAGTAAAAATACTTAAAAAAAAATCTGTTTGTACTTTGGATCAAATAAGCAGTCTTGGTGAGCAGAAGAGAATTAAAAAAATTATATATATATATATATATATATATATTATATATATATACACACACATATAAATATATATTAAAAATTTAAATTAAAAATTACCGTTCAAAACCTTTTGACTTGTAGTGTATGTCATTTTTAAAATATAAAAAAACAAGTATTTAAGATCATTTTTAAATTAGTACAACTGCAAATTTACAATACTAATATAAATAGCTATCTTCATTTATTCATTTTTAAACTTATACAGCTTTTATTTTGGAGCTTCTCTTTTGTTGACAACAGACGAATTATAAGTGCTTCTTATTACAAGTTTGAGAAGATGGTTGCCATTGCGCTCCTAAAGTTTTTGTGATTTGAGCATCATTGCAATTTTGATTTTATTTTGATTAATCATGCAGCTCTCATTATAGGCAATTTGCAATTGCTGGATTCAACTGCTGGTCTTGTTTACCAATGAAAGAGCTTGTATAAGCTGTTATTTACCCAGAGAGCAAAGCAGGGCAGGCAGGGTTGTTGTGGAATATACTGGAGCCACAATCTCACAATGGGCTGTCATGTGGTTCATAAGGCCACACGGTTCTCCGTCAGGAGTGTGTACCGGACACAAGAACCCCCAGGACTCCGGCAGCAGCTTTCTCACAGAAGTGGTCCTCATCTTGGCGAAGGCGGCTCCTCTGTGCACGCAGCGGAAATGAGCGAGGTAACGGATGAAGTTCAGCTTATCTGCCACGACACACAGTCCGGTGTTCTGCAGCATGCCCAGACCTGAGGTTAAAAAGACAAATGTTATCTATTATAACAACTGGACGAAGACATTCTTAGTTCTGTGACTTAATTATTTGCAATGCCAGTTTAATACCTGTCTTAGACTGCAGGTTTCCTGTGGCTAACAGATACTCGAAGGCTCTGGTGAGATCTGTCCCCATGTTGAAGAGTTTGGTCATACTATCCGCAGTCAGTCCTCCCACTCTCTGACTCCTCTTTTCCAAGGCCAGTTTAACAGATACCAACCAACCTGCCATTTTCTCCTGAAAAGCATTCAGAACAGCTTTGGAAAATCGTTGCACAAAAGTTCTTGAAGTAGCAAATCATTTCTTAATCTATATACACTACACAAAATCCGATGCTTGTTAATGGATAAGATTATTTTAAATCAGAATTGAATTACTTCAGAAAGGACAAGTGTCTGTGACCCGTTAAAATTTGTTTCCAGGAATTAATTTTACATTTGGAAAAAGCAGCAAACAACAGAACATGAGGATTCACATAGACACATAACAACATGCACGTGCAGCGCTTCTGCAAATGGAGACAAACATTATACAGCTAGGCTATTTAAATAATGAATCAATAGGTCTAAACGATAAATATTTTTACTTAACAAAATGAAAGAAAAAAACTGCAACTAGTAGTTAGTATGCAAAGTTTTGGTTAATTTTTGTGCTGCGCGAAAGGAAGACGGCTGAAAGCGGCATTTTACAAAAGCACAACGATTTGTTTTTATTGTGAATGTACACACAAGCAAACTGTTTACAGTTTCGATTATCTGTATGACTAGGAAGAGTCATATCCACTGTTAGGAGGGAAAGAGAAAAAAAAAAAAAAGTGATCATGCCAAAGTTAAGCATTGCTAACTTGACAACACAGCCTTTCCATTACCATAATCAAATATGGTCAGCCAAATATGGAAAAACAAAAAGGGGAAAAAAAAACAACAACAAAAAAAAAAACGTACTGCCATGATATTATGCCAAAAAAATTGTTTGTTTGTTTTGAAATGAAATTAATGTCATTCAAATGAATACGGAAACATCTGGATTTGTGTCCTATGAGAGACCCAACGTTACTTTCAGTTTCGCTTTAGCCTAAATTAATTTGTTTTCAATTGTCATTTATATAGCCTAGCTTCTTATATTTTCCATTCTTGTTCTTTTCTGAATACTGTTAAATTAAAAAGATTTTTTTTTTGTGGAATGAGGGTAACTAAAACAGCCCAGCCTATGTTTATAGTATTTGTAAACATTTCGCGTCAGCATCAGATCTATTTCTGAACGTAATAATAAAATGCAAATTAACGTTATAGTTCTATGCAATTTATCTTTTTCTCTCTCAAAAATGCAATTTTATTTTACTTTATCCATCCAGCAAACGTTTTAAAATATGTTGATAAATTAGTGAAAAAAAAAAATGAAAAAATTTAAATGACCTTTTAACTGATTCTTTCTGTCGGTTAATGGTTAACTGGTTAAAATTAGCATCCCTAGTAAAGACTAATAATGTTACGAGACAAATATTTCCACAAAAATATCAAGTAGCACAACTGTTTTAAACATTGATAATAAGAAGAAATGTTTTATTGAGCAGTAAATCAGCATATTAAAAAGATTTCTAAAGGATCATGTGACACGGAAGACTGGAGTAATGATGCTGAAAATTCAGCTTTGCATCACAGGAATAAATTACATTTTAAAATGTTAAAAATAGAAAACAGTTATTTTAAATTATAATAATGTTTTAAAATAAAATAAATAAATGGAGGCCTGGTGAGAAACATTCACAGAAATCTTACCGACCCCAAACTTTTGAATGGAGGTGTACATGAAAATGAGTATTGACACAGCTGTGCTGAACATATTAACATTGATCTTACTTTTAGGAACATGAGGTAGAAACGGCCTGGTGTCAGAACCTCCTGGAACATCAGACTGTCAGGGCTTTCCTCCATACACTCCTGCCTGGCAAAGGTGAAGAGCTTCCGTGTCATCAGACACAACATGTAAAACTTCTCCACATCTGACTTCAGGTGAATACACAGACATTCACTGCAAACAGAAGGAGAACGCTATAAAAATGCCACATCTGACAGAATTGGTTTAACATTAAAATGATCTAATATTAGTACCCCAGACTTACTCTAACAGGAAGTGAGCGCACTGCTCGTGAGTGAACCACTCCGGGAGGTTGAGCTTGACCCGGAAACGCTCGCCCAGGTAATTGAGCACCTTGGCTTTAGTCATGCAGCCCTGGTCCATGACCATACGCAGCATTTCTGAGACACAGCTTTTAAAGAAAGAGTTGTCCTCTCGACCTTTAATCAGCTCCTGGTAGATCTGGTAATCGGAGAAGTCCACTAGAGCCTTGGCAGGAGAAAGGCAAAACATTTTAATAACAAACATTCAATTCAAAACTAATTATGCACTGGTGCATAAATATTACTGCTCTCTGGAAACATTATTCTGATTGGTCAGAGGTGATCAAATATTTAAGTGTAATGACTGCTAAACTGTCTTACTGAAATTGGTCCTGGCCACCTACGTCCTATATGTGACCCTGGACCACAAAACCAGTCGTAAGTAGCGTGGTTATATTTGTAGCAATAGCCCAAAAAACACTGTATGGGTCAAAGTTATGGATTTTTCTTTTATGCCAAAAATCATTAGGATATTAAGTAAAGATCATGTTCCATGAAGATATTTTGTAAATTTCCTACCGTAAATATATCAAAACTTAATTTTTGATTAGTAATATGCGTTGCTAAGAACTTAATTTGGACAACTTTAAAGGCAATTTCATCAGTATTGATTTTTTTTTTTGCACCCTCAGATTTCAGATTTTCAAATATCCTAACCAACTATACATCAATGGAAAGCTTATTTATTAGGCTTTCAGATGATGTATAAATTGAAACCCTTGTGACTGGTTTTGTGGTCCAGGGTCATATATACTCAATTTAATATATCATAAACATGTATTTTTTTTTTTGGGAAAGTTGCTGTGAAATGAGCAGTATTGTTATTAACTAGAATTTAGATTTTTTTTTTTTTTTTAATAAATTAAAAAATACAATAATTTAAAGCCCAATCAAAATATTGGAAGGAAAAACTTAAAATTACTTAAAAATTAGAAATGTTTGAAAGAAAAGTTGAAGTACAAATATTACCAAAACTGAAATTAAAAATACAGCTATATATAAAAATGAATACAAATTTACATTATATATACACACACTGCCATTCAAAAGTTTGAGAAGTAAATTATTGTTATATATTATATTGTAGATTGTGAATATATTGTTAGAAAAGATTTCTATTTTGAATAAATGTTGTTCTTTTTAACTTTTTATTCATCACAGAATCCTGAATAGAAAGTATCACAGGTTCCAAAAAAAGATGAAAATTCAGCTTTGCATCACATAAATAAATAATATATAATAATAATGCAATAATATAAAAAAAACACCCAAAAACCTTACTGATCCCAAACTTTTAAATGGCTGTGTGTGTGTGTGTGTAGATAGATAGAACATAATTAATTATCTAAAACTTAATTATCTAAAGCTTGAACAAAACTGAAAAAAATAAATTTAATTAAAAAAACAACAACTTCCTTTTACCTTCAGTGCAAAGCCCAAGGGCAGAAAGAACAGCTCCTTCTTGTAAATGAAATTCACCATCACCGTTCCATTATCCAGGTAGTGAAGATTCATGTTAATAGATGTGTGTTCATCCCTTACACAGTACATTGAAATAGCTGCACACAGTTAATAAACACACAAGTCAATATGTATGTTTAAATTATATTGATTTATTCAATCTGAAAGAGACACAGCACTCACCGTACTGAGTGTAGCCCTGTCCCCTGCTCTTAAACTTAGGTCTAGATACTGTGATGGGATAGTTCCTCCTCGGCATGATCAGAAGACGAATCACCTTCTCTATGCCGTTAACGATGAAATAGCCACCCATTTCCTACCAGTAAAATAAGACTGTCATTTGAGAGTCCAAGAGCGAACCACATGATTGCGTTGTGTTTCATGCACTCCTGTGATGTGCGATTTATACCTCAGCTTCTTCGTGATGCTCGATGAGTTCTTTGGGTGAAAGACCATAAAGGTTGCAAAGTTTTGATTTGACCATGATCGGCACTTGACCCAGAGACTGTTTGATGATTCCTTTGGGAACGCCATTAATAGACCAACTCACATCTGCCTGTGAAAACACACAAAATTAATACTTGTTTTTTAAAAATATCAATGCTCATCAACTGGTTTTGCTTCAGGAACCCGACTGGATATCAACAATAGAGTACCACAATGCCACTGAACAGACGAAACTCACACATTTTGCTGATTATTGCTGCTGAAAATGGTCAATTATTGTCATGTTTTGGGCTGTACTAATTGGTTGGATCAGGAAAAACATTGGAGTACTATAGACAGTCAAAACTTCTAACAAATCAAAAAGAAGAGTGCAAAAAACTATCTGAGGAACAAAAAGCCTTTGTAGTCAGCCAAATTGAACCAGGATTTCCAGGGCAAGAATCTTGACAACATTCTTGTTTGTTCTTAATATAATTTCCGGAATATTAGGCTAATATCTTCATTAATACAGCTTGTAAGTATCTTTACAACCTACTAACTTTAGCTTGTCAAAATATTGTGCCATTTCCTTCTTACTAAGTCCTTCTCTATTTAATTTAGCAGCTTGCACATGTTTTTTCCATAGTTTAGACAGCATAAATTAGCAGAACAACATATTCTGTAGTACGTTAACTGTGCAATCCATGCTGTTGTTTACATTTGAGTATCTCCAATATGGATGCGCATCCAGGTATCTGACCAAACTGTGACTTAAGTACAAAATTTGGATGGATTCATGTCCTCAGCAGCCAATAACTTATTCAGTGCGAGTGGATTTGTATTTAATGTAGTCTGGGTCTACTTTTATGTCACCTTGTCATGTTTATAAGACACATCATCTTTACTGTATATGGTGATGTTATAGTACTAGAAAACCAGTAGCTATTCTGTCAATGTGACATTAACAATTCATTATATTTACTTATATTTAATCGTCAGACTTACCACTAGCTTTCCTTTGTATGTACAGCGCCTGCCTCTGCATTCAGCAGGGAAGACCCTTAGGTCTTTGCTGATTCCTCCTTTAGAAACTGCTGGCGTGTGAATGATGGCCTCCACAAACGACAGACTGATTCTGTCTCCCTTGTACATAAATTCCATAGGAGGAATAGCCTGAAAACAGAGAGATCGTAAACTTCTTTGTTAGCCAGTACCTGCATCTAAATGCATTTGTCATAAAGTATCTACATGTGTATAAACGTGATGCATGTGTCTGCATCTCACCTCCACAACCCGACATAATCCATCAGTAACTGCCTGATCAAACGACTCAATGTGCGCCTTCACCAGTTCCTGCACGGGAACGTGCTGTTTTTCCTTTGGGACACCGAAGCCTGCTTCTGTCAGGTTTTTTAAACTCGGTTCGGATTTTAGATTACACCACTTGTTAAGATCCATGCTGCTGGGCACACACGTGTGTGTTTGTCAACGCGATCTCGGAAGCAGCGCAGGACTTCCTGTTTGAATACTTCAAATTAAAGGTAGTGTTTTCATGAATGGTTCTAAAAGTCACACACATATAAAAATAAAAACGATCATTTACATACTCTCATGCCTTCCAACACTGTTTTTTAACTATAAATATAGTATTACAAATATTTTTAGAGCACTGTATTTAAAACAAACAATTTCCACTGTATGAAAATATAATATCAATTGATTTTAAACTGTTTTAGATCGTTTATATCACTAAGTAATAAATACTTTCATATAAATCTTTGTTGCACAGTAAAAAAAAAAAAAAACATTTTTTCTTGTAGTCTGAAGGCTTTATAAAAAATAACAGTTCAACTTTCACCGACCACATGCTGACTGACGACAACCGTAACGTCAAAATAAAAGTCCTTTTTTTGCGTAAGAACTGTCATTCTGCGTTAATACTGCGCACGGTTAATCAACTTGAGCTCTCCATTTGGCCTTGAGGACGATTGAGGATCTTTAAATTATGAGCAAAAAATAATCTTAATAGTACAAACAATAATAATTAATCATGAGCGCGTCCAACTCCTTCCATAAAGGTAAACATCTCCATTAAACATTTTATATGAGAACGTTTTGTAAAACAAATGTGTTGTTTTGCTCACGCTGTATGTGTTTATGGTCAGAATTTAGCAGTAGTTTAGGAGAAACTGCTCAACTAAACTGAAATATTAAAAATGTGGTGCACAAACACACATCAGCAGGTTGTTATATCTAAGTGAGCGTCTCTTGATGTCTCTATTTGTTCTCGTTTGCTCGCTGTAACGTTGAGAATCTAATAGACTGTCTCTTTTCGTATCAGGTTTTTATAAATTAAATATATGGACATGGATTTAGTTACTATGATTATCTGTTTAATGCAGTTTCAACGTTTAATGGTGCACGCTGTAGATATGTCATTGTGATATTATTGGAGTCATAAAGAAAGGTAAAATAATAAACGTGTCTTATTAATTGTCTAATTAATTTAAGTAACAATATTAATATTTCATGATTTTTTTTTTTTTTTTCAATTTTTTTTATTATACTCACATCTAAAATAGGTCATTTATAACTATCATGGACTTAGTTCCTATGATTACACAATGTTTTAGATTTGTCATTGTGATTTTACTGGAGTAAGAGGCTTTGTATGGCAAGATGTTTTCTGTCCTTCTCCAGCTGAGATCATCACTGCAGTGTCTGTGACATTTGGAGCTGCAGCAGTGGGAATCCTAATCTACAAGACATTTTTTAGCAAAAGCAAATGTGTGAAGCCAAAGGTCAACCTTGATCTGCAGAAAGACAACCCCAAAGTGGTACATGCATTTGACATTGAGGACCTGGGCGACAAAGCTGTGTACTGTAGATGCTGGAGATCCAAAAAGGTGCGAAAGAGCTTGATTAAAAATTAGGTTTATTTGTAGCTGTACATTTTCTAATGGCAGTTCAAATCACAGTATATTGAAATATATATCGAAATTAAGTGCCAGAATCTGAAACTAACCTCCATGAAATCAGGAGAAATGTTTGTTGTGTACATATAATACATGTACAGTTGGGTGTGATTGATTCAAGGAGGTGTGTACCTTGAACCTGTCTGTTAGCATTCCCATTTAACTCAGGCAGAGCTTTCTAGTCACGTATTGCAGGGGTGGATTTAACTGACATTGACCCTGCAACAGGTGACTTGCTGACTCTTGGCTGCATCCGAAATTACAGTTCAAGTCAAAAGTTCACATACACCTTGCAGAATCTGCAAAATGTTAATTATTTGACCGGAATAAGAGGGATCATACAAAATGCATGTTATTTTTTATTTAGTTTTGACCTGAATAAAATATTTCACATAAAAGACAATTATGTATAGTCCACAGGAGAAAATAATAGTTGAATTTATAAAAATGACCCTGTTCAAAAGTTTACATACACTTGATTTTCCACAGCTTTTTTTTGTTGTTGTTTTTTTTAGTGATGGTTGTTCATGAGTCCCTTGTTTGTCCTGAATAGTTCAACTGCCTGCTGTTTTTCAGATTCTTTATATATTTCAAATTCTTTGTTTTTTCAGCATTTTTGTGTATTTTAACCCTTTCCAACAATGCCTGTATGATTTTGAGATCCATCTTTTCACACTGAGGGACTCATATGCAGCTATTACAAAGGTTCAAATGCTCACTGATGCTTCAGAAAGAAAAACGATGCATTAAGAGCCAGGGATGTAAACTTTTGAACAGAATGAGGATTTTTCTTATTTTGCCTAAATATCATTTCTTTTTTTTTCATTTAGTTCTGCCCTTCAGAAGCTACAGAAGATACTTACGTGTTTCCAAGAAGACAAAATAAATTAAATTGACCCTGACCTTCAAATTTAAAAAGTTTTTACCCCCAGCTCTTAATGCAGTGTTTCTCCTTCTGGAGCATCAGTGAGCGTTTGAACCTTCTGTAATAGTTGCATATGAGTCCCTCAGTTGTCCTCGGTGTGAAAAGATGGGTCACAAAATCATACAGTCCTGTTGGAAAGGGTTCAAATACACAAAAATGCTGAAAAACCAAAGAATTTGTGGGACCTGAAGGATTTAGCAATTAGTTTAACTGTACAGGACAAACAAGGGGCTTATGAACAACTATCACTAAACAAAAAAGAAAAAAAAAGCAGTGGATCATTCAGGTAACAACACAGTATTAAGAATCAAGTGTTTTGAACATGGTCATTTTCATAAATTCAAGTTATTTTCTCTTGTGGACTATATGTAAACATCTTTTATGTGAAATATCTTATTCAGGTCAGTACTAAATAAAAAAATAACATGCGTTTTGTATGATCTCTCTTATTTTGGTAAAATAATGAACATTTTGCAGATTCTGCAAGGTGTATGTAAACTTTTGACTTAAACTGTAACAGGCAAACACAGCATGTGAACAATAGTATGTCCAAATTCACAGCATTTAAAAAAAGTAGACAAAAGGCCTCTGATGACCTACTGACATTCTGAAGCAAAGCAACTGATGCTGGTTGGCCACATAATAAAACATACTGTTTGTGGGGTCACTTTTTGGTCACATGACATTTCAGTTGTTTTTAGCATCAGTGACATCAAAATTTAATGTAATTGTTTTCTCTGCTCTCTTACAGTTTCCATACTGTGATGGTGCACATGCTAAACACAATCAGGAAACTGGAGACAATGTTGGTCCTCTGATCATTAAACGCAAGGAGGCATGAGCATTTCCACAGTTCATTTCAGTCCTTTCTCAGCGATAGAGATTAGTGTGTCTTTACTTTACCTTTACATGTGTGATCAGGGCAAATTTGACTAAACGTGTGATTATATTATCCTGTGTATGTGTGCTTAATCATATACTGTGTACTTGAAAGGTTCCAGGGATCTGTTTTCAGACAGTACTATATCTGGGTGGTTGTTAAGCAATACATATGTTTTCTCTTTTTATCTTCTTAGGATGTGTTCTGGTTTAGCCAAACTCTCCTAAACATGTTTCTGTGCTTAAACACTGGTTGTATTATTGTAGACAAAAACACATTAGTCTGAGTCTGAACTGAATCTTGTTTGTTTTGAGGGAGAAATATGAATGTGGAATGTGTATCAAAACCAAATGGCCATCTTCTCATGTTTTCTTCCCATGTGTTGCCTATTTAAACTTCACATGTGACCTTAACTGATCACTGACATTAAATGTATTTAAAGTGGCATCTCCAATAATATACTGTATCTATATATTTTGAATCATAGTAGTAACAAAATCTGAAAGGTACTGTTTTATGTCATTTGAAATCTAATTTGGAGTATTTTGGCTTTTGCTATTCAGAAAGATTAACTTGTGGAATGATTAGATCTATTTCTGTAACAGAACAACATGTTACATGGCGCAAAGTCATGTTTTGATGAGCTTGTCTTTTCTGTGAAATTATTGTATTTTCTCTCAGAAAAGTGCACTGGACAAGTTTGATGTTAAATAAACAATTTCAAACTAACTTTGTGAGACGTTAATTTGCCTAAGGTCCAAACACTCACTGATGCTTCAGAAAGAAAAACCATGCATTAAAAGTCGGGGGTGAAAACTTTTTGAATTTGAAGATCAGGGTAAATTATTTTGTCTTCTGTAGCTTCTGAAGTGCAAAAAAGATATTTAGGCAAAATAAGAAAAATGTATACATCTTCATTCTGATCAAAAGTTTACACCCCCGGCTCTTAATGCATAATTTTTCCTTCTGAAGCATCAGTGAGTGTTTGAAGCTTCTGTAATAGTTGCATACGAGTCCCTCAGTTGTCCTCAGTGTGAAAAGATGGATTTTAAAAATCATACAGTCATTGTTGGAGAGGGTTCAAATACACAAAACAGCAGGCGGTTTAGCTGTTCAGGACAAACAAGGGACTGATGAACAACTATCACTAAAAAACAACTGTTGATAATTCAGGGTACAACTAAGTATTAAGAATCAAGCGTATGCAGATTCTGCGAGGTGTATGTAAACTTTTGACTTCAACTGTAAATAGGGTTAGCGCAGACGGAACGCTAGAACGCAGCTTGTGAGAACGCCAACTTGGATTGGTGGACCGCGTGCTTACGTCACTATTCATTCATTAACCAGATCGACGCGTCGCACATGAACGCAACCGTTGCGAACGCCAACTTTGATTGGTAAACTGCGTGCTTACGTCACTCAGCATTTGGCAACCTGAACGACGCGTCGCGCTCCAGTGTATATTAAAACTACGGACACATATGCGAGTGAATGAAAGAAAACATTCGGAGCTCCAGACGCGCATTGTGGTCAGAATGAATGAGACATTTAAAGTTTTAATGAACATGTTTATGTTCTTTTAGACTCAAACTGTCAAATATGGAAAATGATTGACAGAAGTTTTGCCAGCTTCCGATAAACTTGGATAAGTTGTCGCCGAGCAGGTCTGCAGATGGTAAAATCATGGATTTATCATTCCGAAAGCTGGAAAAACTGGAAAATAATAAGAATGGGACAGTAAAGCAGGTGCTCCTGGATGGATGTGTGCCCTTCTCTCATCAGGTGGCCGGACATAAATGCGGGATCAATAACACTGGTCAGTTTAGACACACCTCAACTTCTGATGTTCTTCACGGTTTATTTATTTATTTATTTATTTATTATTTATTTATTTATTTATTTTTTAGAAATCATTATGTTTACACTTACAGTATTTACATCAAATGGGATTTATGGTATAATGAAGGATGCAAATTCCTGTCAGAGTCTTTAGTTTTCTTGTTTGACCAAAGTAAGGATTGGGTTCATCATAGTGGATTGAACACCTATCAAAAGTTTATACAGAATCTAATTCTATCATAAAGGTATCAAAAATCCTATAGGAATCAAATTACATCTGGATAAACTGAAATTCCCACAGGAGTCTTTTGTAGAATTGTATTGGAATAATGTTGGGGAATCTCAGCAATGTTAAAATCCTAAAAGATTTTCTTTAAATTACTTTCCTAATCCCATATATCACATTTTATCCTAGGGGTAATTACAACAGTTTATTTGAGGGGAAAAATCCCAATAGGATCATGTAGGACTGATTCCTGAATTATGACAGAAATTCCACTAGGAATCCATTCGCACAGTCCTTTAGGGCATTTTGACATATCAGGTTGTCAGCTGTGGAAGACTTTGCACATGTTTTTCTAACAGGCTTCCTAGGTTGAGTTGGGTAAGATATCATATTAGAGAACTAACTAGTTTATTAAAGGGTCACAGGATTTGTCACATGTTTAACATGGAATATCGTCATCCTGATTTCTAAAGAAAACATTTAAGTTGCCTCTGCCAACAGTCAGATGACATCATTTCCTCTGTTGTAGTAACTCTCATGTGTCATTTGTGGCTCTGTCATGGGGATTTTCTGAATGAATGAGATGTGAGCTGTTATCTGATGGACTGTCAGATTGTCAGCGGTCAGCACTTTGTCTTTTCTTGTGTTAGAAGAATAGTTCATCCACAAATTCTGTATTACCTACCCTCATGTCTTTCTAAACTCATTGACTTTAAAAGGAGACGTTTTGACAATGACAATGACAGTTCATAGTGACTATCAAGCTTTGAAACAGACAGAACGATTCAGTACAATTTTTTTTTAAAGAAAATAATACTTTTATTCAGCAAGGATGCATTAAATTGATCCAAAGTCCATCCTGTCACCCTCTTTCAGTATTTATTAGATCCTGAGTTGTAATATAATTATAATGTAAGTCTTATAATGTCACTTATGCATTTTTGTGGCTTCATTTTCACTTTAGTTTTTATTTCTGGCTGTCTTAAAAGCTTTCACACTCAGAATACTCACAGTTGTCATGATGATGAAGTGTCAGCAGGTTTTCAGTGTTTGGTTCGCTATAATTGCACAGGTGTTCTGCAGCATCCTGATGGGACGATCCTGAAACAGCTACAAGCTCCTCCGAGAGGCCCACGAGAGATGAACTTCTACACACAGGTAGCTAAGATGAATCCACGCCATTGTGAGCAGTACAATATCTATACAGCGATAGTCTTTGCATGCAAATAATGTCGGAGAGACAAACATCTAAATCAAAAGTAACACCCAAACACAGTGCAGAAATGAACTTAGAAATGAACTTTTTAACTTTCCGTTTTTCAATTTAGATTAATGAATTAAACTACTCTTTTTAAATTCTTTATTAAGCAAGGATGCATTAAATTGATCAAAAGTGGCAGGCATTTATAATATTACAAGAATTTTTTATTAAAAAATGCTGTTCTTTTGAGCTTTCTATTCATCAAACGATTCTCAAAAATTATTCTAGTTTCCACAAAAATATTAGGCAGCACAACTCTTTGAAATATATATTCACTCTTTGAAATTTTCAGAATGAAACCGTACACTCGGCTAACAAAAATATTTTGTAAGAATGTTATTCATTTTCTTAGAAAAGTATATTTCTGAGAATTCTGTTTCTCACATGTTACGTTTTGCAGGTATTTGCTAAAGACTGCACAGATACAAGGCTACTGGAGCTGCAACAACATCTTCCCAACTTCTATGGCACATGGGCACCACGAGATTCACCACATGGTGAGATAAAAGAACAACCCAGCTAAAAATATGTTCTGAAAATGCTTTGCTAAAGTTTCAAGTAAGTTATGAATTGTTGTTTTTCAATGTTCTCTGAATGTTCAATACATCCAGTTTTTTAAATGTTTTTTAAAAAAGTTTTTTCCTGGTTATGCATACATTAAGGAAACATTCAGTTTGACCATTTTGCAAACATAATGGGAAGGTTACTTTTGAATGTAACAGTAACATTTAAAAAATGTCAGAAGAACATCCAACTAATTATATGTAGAAGAAGAAGAAAAAAAAAAAAAAGCCTATTAAATATCAGATACACTACCAGTCAAAAGTTTTTGAACAGTGAGATTTTTAATGTTTTTTAAATAATTCTCTTCTGCTCACCAAGCCCGCATTTATTTGATCCAAAGTACAGCAAAAACAGTAAAACTTTGAAATATTTTTACTATTTAAAATAACTGTTTTCTATTTGGATATATTGTAAAATGTACCTTATTCCTGTGCTTTCAAAACTGAATTTTTAGCATCATTACTCCAGTCACATGATACTTCAAAAATCATTCTAATATTCTGATTTGCTGCTCAAAAAACATTTATTGTTATATTGAAAACAGCTGAGTAGATTTTTTTCAGGTTTCTTTCATGAATAGAAAGTTCAGAAGAACAGCATTTATCTGAAATAGAAATATTTTGTAACATTATAAATGTCTGTATCATTACTTTTAATCAATTTAAAGCATCATTGCTAAATAAAATAATTCATTTCTATTATTTCTTTCCCAAAAAATAAAAAATAAAAATACTGACTCCAAGCTTTTGAATGGTGTGTTGTATAATATTACAAAAGATTTTTATTTCAGATAAATACTGATCTTTGTATCTTTCTATTCATTAAAGAGTCCTGAAAAAATGTACTCAACTGTTTTAAATATTGATAATAATAATAATAATAATAATAATAAATGTTTCTTGAACAGCAGATCAGCATATTAGAATGATTTCTGTGACACTAACGACCGGAGTAATGATGCTGAAAATTTAGCTTTGATCACATGAATAACTTACATTTTAAAATTTATTCAGTAATGTAATGTGTAATGTAACTCTGAACAAACATTCTATTAATGTCGCTGGAAGAACATTTAGAACTTTGAGAGAACCTTGAGAGAATGTCACCCAAAGTTCTAAAAATGTTCTGTGTTAGGGAATGCCAAGTATTACTCTTATATATATAGATGTAGATAGACAACCTGAAATAATATCTGCAACCCATTTTATTTCCATAATCATGTGTATTTAAGAATTAAACAGGATATTCAACAGGAATGGTGCAAGCTGTTACATTTTGATAAGATTACTAAGGCAAACATGTGTTTAATTTGAAATAATATGCACAGATGAATCATGCTCAATAAGATCAGGAACATTCACTGATGAAGAAAGTAAATAAGGTCAAATGCGATTTAATGACATGTTGTGTCAGTCCTGGCTGAACTCAGCCATCACCTTTATTAAAACGCTTCCTTTTGCAGTCAAGCTTGAAGGTCATCAGCTCTAGTTAGTGTTATCTGTGTTTGGTAAATTTAGAGGGTTGCTAATGAGTTAATAATTGATAGGTAGTTTGGTATGTGGTGTGGGATGTCATCCAGCAGTGGTATGTTCTTCGAAAGCTCATAAAGATGCTTGTATCATCATGTTTTCTGCCTCATTATGGGAGTTGCCATGTGTCCAAAGTACATGCGCTTTGTGGGTGATGTGTTTGTTTAGTCTGTATATAGTCTATGTACTTTAAAGGAGTGTTCAGTTTATCAGTATTGGACTTTACACTGCCGTTCTCTGTCTGCCGTCTTGTGTTTGAATGTGACCGTCCTGGTAATGACACACCATAAAGCACTGTGTCGGCTGACAGCGCTGAGAAAGAAATTGTCAGAAATAATTGACTGGTTGTGGAGTCTTATCAGTTGATACTGTCGTTTGGCATCTGAAACATCACTAGCTTCAGTGTTTGGTGTGATTGCAGAAATCAGTCGAGAAGCATTTAGACAGTCAGATGAAATAATCACTGCTTTTTAATGTTTTAATGTTGGACTGAAGATGAAAGTTTATTTTCTGAAGATTCAGTCAGGCTTGTAGTTTAGATTTTCACTTGCCATGGCAAAATTTTCACTGGCCCAACCACAAAAGAATAATCAGAAGTGTTTATATTTTTAAGGTTATTATATATTTTACTTTTTAAAATGTTTATACATTTTACTTGAAAATACTATATTGTTCAAAAGGTGGAGTCAATACAATTATTATTATTATTTTTTTTTTTAAGATTTAAGAAGAACAAAATTTAATTTATATAATTTTAATAATTTATTCTTTTCCTTTTATTCAGTAGGAATGCATTAAATTGAACCATTACAGTGTAACTAACAATAAATAAATATTTCACAGTTTCCATAGAATAAAGCAACACAACATTTTCAAAATTCAGCTTTGCCATCACTGGAATAAGCTACATTTTAAAAACAAATAAAATAAATAATAGTCATTTTAAATTGTAATAATAGTTCACAATATTACTGTTTTTATTGTTTGTTTGATCAAATAAATGCAGCCTCGCTGAGCAAAGACTTGCTTTTGGAAAGAAATATATAATTTAAAAAATCTAACAAAATAAAAAAAATAAATAATAATAAAAAAAAATAAAAAAATAAAAAATAAAACATTACTGATTACAGTTTTCACCATATTAACATGGTGGTTTCAAGACTATCACAGCAATTTTTGCTATTTAAATAAAAATTTTTACCATAGTTATGTACAAAATATTAAAACTGGCTGTAATTCTGTCATTTGGGTCCACAAAAACTTTCAGAACTGTGTCTTCTTCTTCTGTCCTATGTCTCAGACCTATATCTGAAACTGGAAGATGTGACGAGGAGGTTCTTGCGGCCCTGCATCATGGATGTGAAGATCGGGAGGAGAAGTTACGACCCGTTTGCGTCATCAGAAAAACGTGAAGAGCAGATTAGCAAGTATCCTCTAATGGAAGAGATCGGGTTCCTGTTACTGGGCATGAGGGTGAGGCAGCGTGTGTGATTTATTAACTTTCCTATCCTCATTATACAGGATCCCGTGTTTTTCTGCCGTTTTCATCTCTGTATCCTTCTCTCTGTATCTGATTTTCTTATTATGAACTGTGACGGTTCACAAACACAATATTAAGCTTGAGATCACCCGAGTGAGGGCTCTAAAGGTTCACTTTCAGCGCTGCACAACAGAAATCCCTGTCTGCTGTCTTGTAAGGCTTGATCAATATTCAGAGCTTATCCAGACACTCGGTTAATTACCTCTGAGGAATACTGATAAGACATTTGATGATAAGATTGTGATGAAACCAGCGGTCAGTGCACACACTCCTCTGCTTTTGCTTTCTACATCTCATTGTACTGCACTGGCTTTCAAGAAGGTCACATGAGAAGAGATAGATCAAATTAATTCAATCACTGAGTCTAGAGATCGTCTGGTTCTGATGCATTTATCATGATACAAACAGTGACATTTTATGCTCATTTACTGGATTGTTAGTCACTGACTTTTAGTGTTTTTTTCCCATGTCCAGGAGTGCCACTGTCCTGCAAAGTTTAGTTCCAACCCTAATCAAACACACCTGAACAAGCTAATCAAGGTCATCAGAATCACTAAGGCCAAAGGCAAGAAGGCAAGCCTGCAACCATTAGCCGAGGCCGTTTTTTTGAATGAATGTCAATGGAGGAGAGGCTGTACTACACTGACTAAACAGCTTTTTAGAGGAAACAGCTCATTATTTAATGAACTAACTGCTTATCTGCTAATCTTTAACTTGTTTTACACAAAACAATACTTTTGGATTGAACTATTTTTAAAGTTTACCAGGAAAAAAACGCTGTTTTATAAGAGAAGTCACTGACTTTTTGCGACAGGTGGGATTCAGCTTACGGCACTTCTCATTCATTCCTATGGTATCCGTAAATGGGGATTGAGTGTTGCACAATCATGACTGAAATTCAGTGACCTCAAGGCTGTAATGTGATTGGTTATTACGGCACACGTTATCCAAGTTAGCCGTTACGCTTTCTCCAATAGTAACCCTCTTATCTCCCTATAGTAAGACAGTCTCTGCTAAGGCTACAGCCAGGTGAGTTTTTTTTTCAGGGTTGGAGCTAAACTCTGCAGTACGTCGGCACTCCCTGTTGCCTATCCCTGTTCTATAGGGTCTGTGGAAATATCTGTTATAATGCCTTTAACACAGAGAAATCATGAGGTTAATCGAGATTATTTTATTGTATTGACAGCCCCAACTTTTAGAAGTCAAAAATACATAAAAATTAATTTGCATATACTTTTATGGAAAAAAAAAATCTCTGCTTCCTTGCTGTTGCATTTATTTACTTTTAAATAATTAAAAACTTTTCATTAATTGATATAAAGCTGAAGTGAAATGTATATAACATAAAAAACTTAAACTTGAAAAATGTAGAAAAAAATTGTAGAAAAAAAGTGCTTGGCAACTAAATGAAATGAGGCAAAGAAATTCTAAGTAAAAATAAAAAACAAAAACTAATAAAAATAACAAAAAGCACATAACTACTAAAACTTAAACTAAAATTAAAATGAGAAATATAAAAAAAAGGTAATTCTAAATTTGAATAAATACTATTATAGTATGTAAAAATATTAAAACAACACTGTTCCTTGCAAAATACAAATTCGTTATCTTTCTAATAAGTTTTTCCTCGCCACCGTTGCCAATATTCTTTGTAAAACTGCCTTTGGAAATATGTATTGTGATAAGTGGTATAAAAATATGTAATTGAAAATATTTTCGTCAATAAATAATTAATAATCAGGAAATAAATTAATAATCAGAAAAATATTTCTGTTGATATTTGTTTGACGGTTGTTATGGAACTGAATTAAAAAAAAGTTTCACAATTGCAATTAGCAATTCTGACTTTTTCTCGCAACTCAGACTTTTTTTCTTGCAAATGCGAGTTTGTATCTCGCAATTCTGACTATTTTTCTCGCAATAGTGAATTGTATCTCGCAATAATGACTTTTTTCCTCGTAATTAAGAGTATATGTATCTCACAATTTTGACTTTTTTCTTGCAAATGTGAATTTGTATCTTGCAATTCTGACTTTTTTCTTACAATTGCTAGTTTGTATCTCGTATTTCAGACTTTTTTTTATGTCTCACAATTCTGAATTGATAATTCACAATTTCGAGCTACTAACTTAGAGACGTAAGAAAAGTCACAATTGTGAGATATAAACTTGCAATTCTGAGAAAAAAAGTCACAATTGTGAGTTCATATCTCGCAATTCTGACTTCATTTCTCAGAATTTGTTTCTCAATTCTGACTTAATAGCTCACAGTTGTAAATTTATGTCACGCAATTCTGAAATGTGAGATATAAACTCACAATTGTGCGAAAAAAAGTCAGAATTGTGAGATAAAAAGTCACAATTACCTTTTTACATTTTTTATTCAGTGGTGGAAACGGGCTTCCATAGGTTGTTGTACTATGACAATGTAAATATATACAGTAATTCTGCATTTATATTTTTGGAAGGGGTCATTTATATCATATTTGTGGGCCCTGAAAACCCCTGACCTATGTAATCACAATGTGTCCAAAAACCAGTCAGTGGCACAAGCTTTAACATCTGTTCCCTGTTAATCTAAAACAAACCATGATAAATTATTTCTGAAAAGACATTTTGTCAATGATGTCACACCGGGTAGCTCCGCCCACCATGAAATGGTGCTCCCCACAGCTTCAATCAATCGTTGAGTTAAACAAGTCCTGATTGACTGTGCAGTATTTTTCGTACAGTACAGACAGACAAATCGACCCAGGAAACATCCCTGACTCTGATGAAGATGATTACATTGTAGAAATTATGCTGCATTTTACTTTATTATTGACAGTTTTTGCCACCTTGTAAATTTCACTAAGTGTGAAGCCTCTATCTCTTTTCCTCTGTTCAGTGTTTCCATCCTCCAGCCTCTCAGTAAATCATCTTCTCTCTCTGCTTTCTGCGTGTTCTTGTTTCTTTGCACCTAATTGGTTTCAGTGTCTCAAGGCTGGGAAATATTTGCCAGCTGCTGTCACCCTCTCCTTCCTTTCCCCTCTCTCTCTGTTGCTCTTGCTTTCCGTGTTATTTCAGTTTGTTTCATTTGTTTTGTAGTGTGGAAGGATCCATTCAGTGAGGCTCATCACAGGTTTAAGTCTGCATGCCAGTCTCTCCAGTGCTGTTTTAAACCTAGTGAGATGTCTGTAGACAGCATTTTAAGGCCTTATAGGCACGCTCAGAATGGACTGTTTTACCTAATATTTGTCTGTGTGATGTATTTAGCTAATGGTCATTTTTAGACAGCAAGACAGGCCTGTTGTTTTGAAACAGATTGTAACATCATCTCTGATCTTCTTTCTCATCTTCTCACCTCAGGTGTACCAGATCGACTCAGACAGTTACATTATTCATGACCAGCTCTATGGACGCAGTCTCGGAAAGGACACCATTAAAAATGGTGTGACTCCAACTTCATTATCATTATGCGTATATATCTCACAGCTCTTTCTTTTTCTTTCTTTCTTTCTTTCTTTCTTTCCTTCTTCCTTCCATCCTTCCTTCCTTCCTTGAAATAATTAAAATCTTAGTCAAAAATAAAAAATACAGGTATAAAAAACATTTTCATTACTATTGTTGTTGTTGTTATTATTATTACTATTAGCAAGAGTGTAGGTTTGATTTTTTGCATTGGTGGGGACATGGTTATTATAGTTAAACCATGTTAAACAAATTAACCATGGTTCTGCTACATTAACCATAGTAAAACTGTGGTTATACAAAGAACAACAAAAGAACAAACAAACAAAACATGGTTACTCTTTTACTAAATTAAAACCATGGTTAGTATTCTTAAGGGATTTGTTCTTTCTTTCTTTCTTTCTTTTTTCTTTATCTATCTTTGTTTTGTTTTATAACTGTACTGCCTTAATGGTTTGTACTGTTTAATAAAAAAATAAAAATAAAAAAAAAGAAATCAGGAAAAAAAGATTCAATCTGAATCAAATTATTAGCGATACATGCTCCGAATCCCGTTCTGAATCAAAAGATTCACGAACCAACAGCGAAGTCCTGATCTGAATCAAATGATTCACGAACCCGCACCGAAGTCTCGATCTGGATCAAAAGATTCGCGAACCATCATTTCAGGTTGCGACTTCGGAGCGCGGATCGTGAATCATTTAATTCGCGAAATGATTCACGAACCCGCTCTGAAGTTCCGATCTAAATCAAATGATTCGCGATACGCGATCGGATTGGAGCACTTCAAAACAGTGAATCATTTTGCTATGCAGTAGTTTAAATGATTAGTAGTTTCGAAAAGCTCAGTTTCACCCATCACACGTGCTTTTATTCGAAAATGAAATGCTTTCGATCTGTTTTTTTTTTCACTAGGGAATCACTTGAACTTAATGATCGAAGTCACAAGTTTCAACCAGTCTGAGTGGTTGCAGCGTAAATGACTCACTTAATTGAATCGGTTTCTTTCCTCCGTTTTTCGCGTCTTCAGCCACGTTTACACTACACAGTCAGCACTACTACTGGCTTAACGCGCTAGTTTTATGACATTAACTGAAAAACTGAAGTAAAAAAAAAAAAGTATGATGTTTACAAATAAAATATCGATATTTCCATTCCAGAGATAAGGTCCAACACAAATATACGAACATATTCAGGTGAGGTAACCGGTTTAGTGCTAACTAGTGAAAACACTCAATTAAAATGACAAACTGTGCCTGCATGTTAGATGAAAACATTGTGCATTATGATAGACTTTGTCGCTTAATTCACTGTATTTTAAATAGTTTGACCAGTTTAGTTGGTGACAGTTCAGTGGGAAATCAGCTGAAAACATCCAGTCATCTCTTACCATTGAAGTGAATGTTAAATTTATCAGTATATATTGTAATAAATATTTGAGAAATTATTGTTGTATCTGATTGTAGTAGTCTTATATAGAGTGATAGTCTTTGTAGCTAAAATAATTAGTAACAATGTGATCTGTGTTTATAATAATGCTAAAAACATTTCAGTTAATCTGTGGATTTTTATTCCCTTAGGCTTGACTAGATTCTTCCACAATGGTCAAGAATTACAGAGGCATGCAGTTTCTCTGATCATCTCTAAAATCCGGAGCATTCTTCGCTGGTTTGAGAGCCAGACTCAGCTGCATTTCTATGCCAGCTCTCTGCTGCTGGTTTATGAAGGCTCTCCTCACACAATCAATGGATCCAGACACGAGCCAGCTGATCCAGGAACAGAACATCAGCAGGGGGAGCCACGGAGCAACTCTAACAACCCCCATGAGGCTTTGAGCTTTCAGAGCAGTTTAAGACACAGTTATCCGTACTGCCACGTCGTTCAGCATGAGAGGAACGCCAACGGAAAGCGTGGAGGAAGTGTGAAAGAGAAAGATGAGGAAATTGGAAAGGGGGATAAAAAGCAGTTTGGACAGGAGGAGGCAGTGGAGGTGAAGATGATCGATTTTGCTCATGTATTTCCCAGCAACTGTCCGGATGAGAGCTACATGTACGGACTGAGGAACCTTCTCTCAACTTTAGAACTAATACTAAAGGACTGACATCTGACCTCCTGAGAGAGTCCATCTCTCTCTGTCTTCTCTGGTCAGATGCTTCTGACTGCTGTTTTAAAGCCAGTGGAGATCACATGCATACACATGCCTTAATTTGGAAAATAGGTTTATTATATGTTTATAGGGATATGTTTCTTAATGTTTTGAGATTGCATTATGATTGCATTATGAAAACATACTGTAACTTTCAGAACTCAAGTCTCCGGATAAAGGCTGTCACAGTTGACTGTCAGCAACTAATAATTTACTAAAAATATAGGTATACTGTAGGACTCAGGGAAAAATTATTCATAAATTATGATAAAGCAGTTCATCTGTGCTGTCAAAACACACTTACAATGTAAGCTACCGATGTCTCATAATGACTTCACTTCCGATGCAACTATTAATGTTTTTATTCTAAAAATGCACTGATTCCAAAGTAAATTATAGTTTATTTTTAACATGTATGTTTACCTTATCTATATATGCACATTGGTAATTTATTTTATTTTTACAAGTATTTACAGTTAATTTGGGCTAATATGAATGCGTAATGCATTTAAAAATCTACACTACCAGTCAAAAGATTTTTAATATTTTTTAAAGAAGTCTCTTCTGCTCAACAAAGCTGCATTTATTTGATCCAAAATACAGCAAAACCAGTAATATTGTGAAATATTTTTTACTAGTTAAAATAACTGCTTTCTATTTGAATATATTTTATAATTTATTCCTGTGATCAGAGCTACATTTTCAGCATCATTACTCCAGTCTTCAGTGTCACATGATTCTACAGGAATCATTCTGATATGCTGATTTGCTGTTCAAGAAACATTTATTGTTGTTGTTATTAATATTTAAAACTTGTAAATATTATGGAGAGTATGGAAATTAATACTTTTATTTAGCAAGGATACTTTAAATTGATCAAAAGTGCCGATAAAAACATTAATAATGTTACAAAAGATGTTTATTTCAGATAAATGCTCTTCTTCTGAACTTTCTATTCATTAAAGAAACCTGAAGAAATTATACTCAGCTGTTTTCAACATAATAATAATAAAAATATATATATTTTTTGAGCAACAAATCAGAATATTAGAATAATTTCGAAAGGATTACATGACCAGTCAGTAATGATGCTGAAAATTCAGCTTTGAATCACAGGGATAAAATACATATTAAAATATATTCAAATAGAAAGCAGTTATTTTTTAAAGGAAAAATATTTCAGAATTTTACTGTTATTGCTGTACTTTGGATCAAATTTTTCTTTTCTTCAAAAAAACATCAAAATCGTACTTTTTAAAAACTTTTGACCGGAAGTGTATCAAGATTTTTAGAACTTTTATTGTTTGAAAATAACAGAACATGTCCAGTGTTTTTATTCAATGTTTTTATTGTTCAAATAAATTTGAAATTTTAAAATATATGCATTTTTTTGCATCAAGTTACCAGAGAAAATGTATTCTTTATGTATTATACATATTGGAAATGAATTAGAATGAGAAATTAGCAGTCATTAAAGAAATAGCCCACCCAAAAATGAACATTTGCATTTACTCACCCCCAGGCCATTCAAGATGTAAATAAGTTTATTTGTTCATCAGAACAGATTTGGAGAAATTTAGCATTACATTCCTCTGCAGTGAATGGGTGCCGTCAGAATGAAAGTTCACCTGATAGAAGCATCACAAAAATCCACAACTTGACTCCAGTCCATCAATTAACATGTTGTAAAGTGAAAACCTGCGTGTTTATAAGAACCAAATCCTTCATAAAAACATTTTAAACTCCAAACCGTTGCTTCCGGGTAAAATCATGCAGCTCCTGCTCCATTTAATGTACTGACGTGCAGAATGTACAGACACTGAATGTCCAGAATTCATAATGATATGAAGTATAAAAATATATCAGACTGGTTTTATGCTGCTGACATTCATTGTCAATAAGATCCAATTAAGTTAATACTTACAGCATTTTAAACTACCTTTCATTTGACATTTCACTGCAAATGACCCAAATCTCTGAACATAATATGTGTAAAATGTCTAATGGGCTGAAAATGCCTGTGAAGCATAAAATGTTCAATCTACAGAACACTGGATTGTTCTCTTAAGCTTTAAAAGTTATACGAGGACTATTCTCCTATGATAATATGGATAAATTTAGCTTTGCTGAAAGCTCGAATTCTTCACTTACAGTCCCTAATGGCTGCTTTGTGTTTTCATCGCTCTTATGAAAGTTTGTTATTATCCATAAACCATCTCTCACATGAGCCACAAAAAACACTTCCCCCAAACGGCTCTTATAATTAGTGACTGGACAAAACAGTGTGTTCTGTTTTTGAGACGCGTGCAAGCAAACAGGACAGAAAAACAATGATTTTATTTCTCTTATGATGCTTAGAAAACTCATCATTTGCAAAAATAAATAAATAATAATAATAAAAAAGCACCACATTTCTTTTTAATACATGAAGCTGATCAAGCAAGTTAAGACAGAGACATCATAAAGTAGTTTAAAAATAAATTAAAACAGACAAATTCATGTAAATTAAATTTCATGTGGATAAGCACACAGTTATTGAGCCACGGCCCTGCTGTGCTTCTTCATTTACAGTTTTCTGAGTGTCATTTCATTCTCCTGCTCTTCTTTAAACTGCAGGGATTTTTCATTATTCATAATTTGAACATAATTCGAAATATAATTGGAACCTCAGAAGCAATTTCCCATCAAAACGCCCCTGGAAAGGCTCAGCTCTGAGGTGCCCATCAAAAAGGTTTAAAACAAAAATTCAATTTACTGTCTTAAGATCTTACTTTTTTAGTATTTGACAATGTTTTATTTCTTTTACAACCTTTGATCTCTTTGTTTACGTTCAAAGCATGTATGCATTTGTGAATTGGAACACATTTGGTATGTTTTCTCACAGCTCTGAATTAATAAATCATACATGACATGCATATTTGATATTTCTATTTTTTAACTGTGTGATTTGTGCTCATTAATGTCTTTGTGTTTGTGTGTGTGCACAGTTCCTCACATTTTCATTTGGTGGCGCTGTGGCTCCTGTGTGGTTAAAAGCTTGGAATTTGGCAATGGAGAGAAACGCAAATCTCAATCCGCTGGCATCAGATCCGGGTAAGAAATTCAGTAGAAAACGAAAAGCACTCTATGATGTATGTAGCAGTGTATGTGATGTGCTTGTTATATTGCTTTCTATGTGTTGTGAAAGATCTCTTGATTAGTTTGCTTTGGGATCCATGCTTCCTTTACGACACTTGTGAGAGTTTGAGATGAACTTGAGGCGGAAAAAACGCTTTTTATTTGCGCAATTCTGTCCTGAGCAGCTTTCACTATTGTGTGTTGGTATGTCCATTGATCATGCTGGGAGCGTTTGTGTGATTTGTTGAAGTTAATCAATATAGGGCGAGATCGAGATGGAGGGCAGGAGGAAAAGAGAGAAACTAATTAAAACTGGAATTGATTCTTTATTAAAATGACAAGCTTTATCTAATAGTGCTCCAACATGTGCATCCAAATCATTTATTTCGTGAATCGAAGTAATGCCACAATCATAATTCGTTCTGATCTTTCACCCATCTGTTTACAGTTATTTTATTGAAGCGATTTCTAGATTCCCCCATCCTAGACATTCCCCTACATTGGATGCTTCTGCCAGCAGCATGTTTTTTTATTAAATTAATATTAGTCCTTTGTGGGCTGGAATGAAGTGTGACATTGCAAAGCGTTTATCAGCCGTTTTTCTTTAAAGAAATTGTTCAATTACACTAACGTGATTTGATTTGCTGTCTCCACACTTTAATCGAGGCAAATGCCACGAACTAGAAAAAAAAGAAAAAGCCTTATTTGATAGTGATTACTGATATTACGAAACTAGTGTAAGTGAATTAGCGCTACAATTCTGATTCATTTAAGTAGGGCTATAGGCCTACATATAGTATTTCAGTTAAAATGTCGTTTTCGTTTATGTTTGGGGAAAAATAATGTATTAAACTATTACTGGCAGTAATAAGAACTTGTTATTGATTCAAAAACCGCTGTGAGGAGTTAAGTGAGGGATTCAGATTGAATCAATTGACTCTTGAGTTTTCAAAAATCCCTAACTAAACACAGTCAGTTGTTTATGAATCGTTTCTGAATCCATGACATACATACATAAGTGGATAAACATTCATTTATTCATGAACTGGACTCGTGCGTCATTGCATGCATCCTTCGAAGACAACTACACAGGAAAGTATTTTCTTCATGTTATTGCACAGTAAACTCTGGACTTAATTTATGGTAAAATATGACGTATTTTTATCCTAAGGATGTAGACTTCACACTCAAAGTGTAAAAGATCATTCTCAGGCTTTTAACAATCAACAACAAGGTCAGAAAAATGAAGATCACGGTTAATCAGAAAATCGCTGGTTTAAGCTGGAAGTAGTTTTAGCTGGTCTTGTCTTTCAGTCTGGCCAAGCTGGTGTTCAAATGGTTTTAGCTGGTTGCCCAGCTGGTCTCCTGGCCTTATTTGATAGTGATTACTAATATTACAAAATTAGTGTAAGTGAATTAGCGTTGGGTAGGCTATCGATATACATTTCCCAATGCGACGCAATTCTGATTCATTGAAGTAGGGCTATAGGCCTACATATAGTATTTCAGTTAAAATGTTGTTTTCGTTTATATTTAGGGAAAATAATATATTAAACTGGCAGTAATAAGAACTTGTTATTAATTCAAAAACTGCTGTGAGGAGTTAAGTGAGGGATTCAGATTGAATCAACTGACTCTTGAGTTTTCAAGAGACCGAACACAGTCAGTTGTTTATGAATCGTTTCTGATCCATGACATACATGCATAAATCAATGAACAGACAGACTCATTTATTCATGAACTGGACTCGTGCGTCATTGCATGCATCCCTCAAAGACAACCTGACAGGAAAGTATTTTCTTTCCGTTATTTCACAGTAAACTCTGGACTTATTTTATGGCAAAATATGATGTATTTTTATAACAAGATTGTAGACTTGACATTTAAAGTATAAAAGATCATTCTTGGGATTTTAAGAATCAATATCAAGATCAGGCAAATGAAGATCACAGTTAAAGGAGAACTCCACTTCCAGAACAATTCACAAATAATTGACTCACACCCTTGTCATCCAAGATGTTCATGTCTTTCTGTCTTCAGTCGTGAAGAAATTATGTTTTTTGAGGAAAGCATTTCAGGATTTTTCTCCATGTAATGGACTTCATTGGTGCCCCGTTTTTAAACTTCCAAAATGTAGTTTAAATGTAGCCTCAAAGGCTCTAAACAATCCCAGCCGAGGAAGAAGGGTCTTATCTAGCAAAATGATCTGTCATTTTTTTTCAGAAAATAAAAATTTGTATACTTTTTAAGCACAAAAGCTTGTGTAGCGAAAGGTCACGCAGAACTACAGACCCAGCGTTTACAAAGCGAATGAGCAAAGACTAAGAAAGTACAAATAAGCCAAACGCTGTTTACAAACAAAAAGGTTCAATGATGTCAGACGATTCTGAAGTTGTAGGAGAAAATAAGATGGAGTTTTTCAACATACTCTACCTTTTTGAGCCGGAGTACACAGACAATGAACTTAGACGTGATTCGTATTAGTGATGGGAAGTTCGGATCATTTTACTGACCAAGACCTTTGTGTCTCGTGAACCCAAATGAAGTCCGTTATATGGAGAAAAATCCTGAAATGTTTTCCTCAAAAACCATAATTTCTTTGCGACTGAAGAAAGAAAGACATGAACATCTTGGATGACAAGGGGGTGAGTAAACTATATGTAAATTGTTGTTCTGGAAGCGGACTTCTCCTTTAACCCTCTGGTGCTCTTCGTTTCGGAGTCACACTTGTGCTCTTCGCGGTCAGAAGTGACCGGACACCTGTAACGCATCTTGTAATTTTTTTCAGTAAAACCATTCGAATTCATTTTTGTTTAATAATATTTTTTATTTTTTATTTTGCATTTTGAGAGGGTTTTGTGGTAATAATTAATATTTATGCTATAATTAATATCCATTTTTTTGCCATTAAGAATAATTAAAATTAATTCCCAAAACTCTGCTCTGTTTATAGACACCGTAGTTCATAGGTGTGTTTGTGTGTGTGTGTGTGTGTGTGCACGTCTGTGTGTGAGTGGATGTGTCTACATCAGTGTCACCCCTTCACTTTTTTCAGCGTTGCAGCTGATTTGTAGATTGTATACAAAGATACTCTCTGAATTTGTATATGCAAGAGAGTGTGTGTCTTTTGCACTCTGGATATGTAATTTTTTTATATATTTTTTTTTATTTTACATATTCTCAATTTGCTGTGTTACAGTTCATTTGTGCGTGTGTGTGGATGTGTGAGAAAGAGACAGAAAAATTCTCTAAATTTTTGTATTTTTGTCGATTTCCCATTCATTTCCTGTGGTCGGTCATTTTTGACCAAAGAGCACAAGTTTTTTGTTTTTTTTTGGAATCGTGCCCTCATTTTTTATGTGTGTTCACATTCCAAATGCCATAAAAGTCACTGAATTTGGTACCGTTCTGATGAAGCTGTGATTTTTTTTGAAAAATTCAAAACCGAAAATGTTTTGGTCAAAAGTGACCGAAGAGAGGTGTGTATATAATGTGTGTGTGTGTCTGTGTGTGTGTGTGTGTGTGTGAATGGGTGTGTTTATGAATGGGTGTGTTTTAGAGTGTCACCCCTTCACTGCTGTGTACTTTTTTTCAGCATTGTGGAGGATTTGTAGATTGTGTACACAAAAATTCTCTGAATATTTGTATTTTTGTCGATTTCCCATTCATTTCCTATGGTCGGTCATTTTAGACCGAAGAGCACAAGTGTGACTATTTTTTTTACGACCACTTAGCCTGCTTGAATCATGCCCTCAATTTTTTTTTGTGTTGACATTCCAAATGGCATAAAAGTCACAGAGTTTCATACCATTCCGATGAAGCTGTGATTTTTAAAAATTTAAAACAGAAAAATTTTCGGTCAAAAGTGACCGAAGAGCACCAGAGGGTTAAATAAG